>CABFWO010006809.1:18991-31140 GCA_902155825.1 Timema genevievae | reverse complement strand
TCTGACAAGATGTGTATTAATCACAACTTGTGAATGTGAGGAATGCCAGGCCTCCACCGTGGTTCGGATCCCACGTTAAATTGTAGCTCCTCCATTTCATCTCACAATCACCCTACCATCACACATTAGCGTAAGTGCGTATAACCCGAATGGGTAGTAAGACGCGGGGCTAATAATAATAATAATGATGATGATGATGATGATAATAGTAATAATAATATTTTAAAAGGCTGTCAATTGTATAATATCTCTTAATGGTCAGTTAATAGTATTATATTAAGATTTTGTTTAAAAACAATTTTTTTATTTTAAATTTTCACTCTACCTTCACATCCCCTCTTTCCTCTCTACCACACCCCCTCATTCAATTGTTCATCATGTTATTCTTTCCAAAATTAATCTGTTTCAATTTTTTTTAGCACCGCATTTTACTACCCGTTCTGGCTATATGCTTATATAATAATTACGCTAATGGTTTTAGGGAATAGGAAGGGGTTATATTAATAGGAAGTGTACCCGCATTTACGTGGAGGGAGAATGGAAAACCATTTTGGAAAAACCACCCTCAGTACACCCTAACGAAATTCGAACCTCGATCTCCCCGTCATCGGCAGTCTAGTCTACTGCAAGAGTAGCGCGTTAGACCACGAGACCACCGAAGTGGGTATTTTTTGCTTCGATTCTCTTTTGCGTGATTTTAAATTGTAATTCTAATATTTGGCTTTGTCGGCGGGGCCATGTTCGTCAAACGTTGTTCACCAATAAATGTTCAAGAGACTTTAGTTCAAATCTCTGTGAGTCTGTAATTACATATTCACACGATGTGAAAGCCGTATTTTTGAGTTCCAAATACTAACTACATATCCCACTTTTTTAACAATCTTTAAAAAATATCGTCTTCCTTTAAAAACATTCGTCAAAGTTTAACGAAATCTTTTTCTAAATTATTAATTATCCTTTTGTTCGTTTGAGCCATACGTACATAAACTAATTAGGCTAAAGAGTTAGAGATGAGAAAGTTTGAATTTAGAGCAAGTGTACTTACATTTCCGTTGAAGGAGAGTGGGATAATATTTAGGATACAACTCCCCTCAATACACACTATCGGAATTCAAGCCCCGAAGCGATCACTATTGAGTTATTTATACTATTTTACAATAGTTTGGTTTTTTAAGGAATTCAAGAGGCAGAACGATTTGTTTCGTTTTTCTTAGACGCTTATGGCAGCCCATATTGAGAATTCCACAGTAATGTAAGCAATTAGTGGCGTGGAGTTGATTGCTACTAGCGCTTTGGACTGGACGAAGCACTGAGGCGTATCCTTCCTTGGCCAGGGATACACAAAATATCTCGACAAGCGTGACAGCAAGACGTTCTCTAAGTAGGATGGTAATCCCTAATTACTGACATAAAACAGGCCATCTGGATCTTAAAACTAGCTAAAGTCAGCAATCAATAGTAAAATGACCCACCTCAGTGGCCGCATTGTCTAAGGCGCCACTCACACAATAGACTAGACTGCCAATTATGGGAAGATCGGACTCAAATCTATATTGAGTGTACTGAGGGTAGTTTTCCTAGAAAAAATGTATCTCCTTCCACGCAAATGAGGATACACTTCCTTTCAATTCAACCTTCCGTATCCCTAACAGATTAGCGTAATCAGTAGACTACATATGCGTATAACCCGGATAGATAGTAAGACGCGCTGCTAAAAAAAAAAGTAAATTTTAAGGAGCGTGTACCGTTATTCACCTGGGACAATATTGGTAAACCTAGCTGTTAATAAAACCACCTTAAATTGAACCTAGACGGGATTAGCTCCCGGCCTCTTGAGTCAAACACATTATCCGTGAAACTGGCTCTGAATATTGCATGTGGGAATCGAACTCAAAATCATCAATCAGAAACCTTGAACACCCCTATTTATTATGTTTGAAAAAAAATTCAATTACTAACCTTGTCTGTATAGGTATCCCTGTCATGGTAAAATTTAAAATGATCCAACCTTTTCAAGGAAACACCTTTGCCCCAGTAGCGTAGCTAAGGGGGGCGGTCCGTCCAGGGCAACACTTTTGGTCTACTGCAACTAAAAGAAAAGTTTTTATTCTGCCAGGATAGTACAAGATGTCAGACGCAATTCTATTATTTACTTCTGTTATTTACTATTAAAAAGTAAAATGCAAATACATAATAAAACACTTAACTTTCCCTATCATTCAAAGTCTTATAAGGAAAACAATAAAACTCAACTATGATTTCTTAAATATATGTCTATAATATCGCAACATGTGGTGCAAATTTGATCCTAAAATATTCAAGAATGAATCCAGCGTAGACCATGTTCGGGCTTTCACACAATGGAAGGAGTTGGAAATTAGAATCCGACATGGAGCAGCAATTGATGAAAAGGAACAAAAATAAGTTAAAATTAAGTGAAGAAGTGGAGGGAAATATTTTCAAGATTGTTGGATATAATTAGATTCCTAGCAAAACAGAATTTAGCCTTACGGGACCATCGAGAAGGAATTTATTATGAGACTAATGCTGAATCTGAATCAACGGGAAATAGAGAAATTTTTTTTAGAATTATTTCATTTGTTGGTGAAATACGATCCAATGCTACGTGAACGTGGTCTAAGAATCAAGCTGGAGAAAAAGTTTGCTAAATCCTATATTTCGCCTACTATTCAGGAAATTTTGAGAGATAAAGTAAGAACCAAAGTTATCAAGCAAGTAAAAAAATCCAAGTACTTTTCTATGATATTCGACAACACTCCTGATATTTCTCTTAAGGATCAAACGAGCCAAGTTTTGCGCTACGTTATGATCGATGGAAATAAGGTGAAGGTAGTATAACCATTTGTTGATTTCAACTATGATTTTGCAATAATTAGAAAACGACGGAATTGGTATTCATAATTGTAGAGGACAAGTATATTATAATGGTGATTTAATGGTTGGTAAACATAGTGCCGTTCAGAGATGTATCAAGTAACTTAATAGAAAAGCAGAATTTGTCACAAGTACAAATCACACGCCGAATTTGGCGGGTATTCGTGCAGCTTCTCTTGCTACGAATTCTGTTACCATTTTTTGGAACTGTGGGGAGTTTGTTCACGTTTTTTCTTCCTTGGACCATCGCTGGGATATTCTGACTTCAGTCACTGGTCAAAGTGTCAAGCACGCAGTAGAAACTCAATGGAGTGCAAGGGGGGAATCTGTGAGTATTGTAATATATATTCGAAAATTGTAAGTGCGTTAGAACAGTTAACCTGTGATAAAGAAATTACCAGGTCAGATGCTGGCGTGCTGCTTGGTGCATTACAATCGTTTCCCTTTCTGTTGTTTCTTGGCCTGTGGGAATCCGTCCTTCTAGGAATTAACAACACACAGGCCTACCTCAAAACAAGAGGAGTGAACGTACAGCAATTTGATATAAAACTCGAGGCTTTAAAACGATTTTTAACAGAAAACAGGGACGAACTAGTTAACAATTCAATATCATATGCCAAATAAATTTGTGATAATCTTGGGATATTCATGGGGCGTCAACGTCGATATAGAAAGAAAAAACTGATGGTTGATGAAGAATCAAGAGATGCTGAATTGTCATACGAAACTGAGTTGAGAAGAGAAATATTGTCTTCGCTGTACAGAGTGATCCAATAAACTACTCTCAGATTTCAACAGCTTCATCTTCTTGCTGAGAAATATGCCTTTCTCACTCTGTCGAATCTTTTGAATGACAAATACTAGTATCAACTAAATAATGACTACCGGTACGATGGCATTTATAAGCACTTCATAGTTTTATTGTTGCTGCTGCTACTCAGGATGAAACAGAGACGTGGAAGGAAGATCCCCTTGAACTTTTGCAGTTTATTAAAAAATTCAGTTTTGGGAACTCGGCTCCAAAAATTTTAATACTTCTACGAACTTTCCTCATAATTGCTGTTAGTGTTGCTGCCTGTGGACGGAGTCTTTCTGGATTAAAATTGATCCGAAATTACTTAAGATATACAATGAGTACCTTACGGTTAATAAATCTTTCCATACTTTCTATAGATCAACAACTAACAAACAAAATAGACTTCAATAATATCATCGACAATTTTTCTAACAGAAAAGCCATAAAAATAACATTGTAGAAGAATGATGTAATTAAATGGTTAACTTTATAAAGAAACAAGGTGTCTTATTTCTCCCCCTATACGTAGTTTTGAATTTGTAGAAGTGTGTTGTGTATTGAGAGGGGCGACAAACTCAGAAACCGCCCCAGGCGGCACAAACTCTAACTACTCCACTGATAATGACCAATAAATAACCCAACTTTTTCAATCAAGCGCCTTTCCTAGCCCTTAAAATTATTGCAGAAAACTCACCTTTTCAATTAGGAATCTTGTCCACCCCTGTCCATTATAACAAAAACCCAAATAGCCCCACATTTTCAATCAGGCAGACCCTACCAGCTCACCACCAACTGCATTATGGGGCACTAAAGGAGAGAAATAGAGAACAACTCCGTTTATGGGAGTACAAATTAAAGTGGATGATTCACAAATTTAATGGGAGATTTGGAGGCCCTTGGAATAACTCATTTGAGAACTACACACTTGAGGAACACAGGATGTACCGTAACACGTGAGACCCACCTCAGAGGTGGACAGGAGAGCAACAAAAACAATGAACAAAACATGTGTCCCATTTGACCTTGTTTCCAAGTTATAGTCATGTTCACGCCAGTAATGTGGAGCCACTTAAAATTAGAGGTATCTCTTCAAATTTAAAATTGAAACCAGGACATCGAACCCGAAACCTTTGGCCTAATATGTCAATGCTCTAACCACTGAGATATCCAAAAATCATCCCGTACCCAGAGTAATTCTTCACTCAGATTTTATGGCAAAGTCTGCGATGGACGTGTGGAAGTCTTCAACTACTTATGTGTGATCAATACAATAAATATAATCGCTTTGTTATTTAATCCATCATTATAGGAAGTGCTCAAAATGGCCACCTTCGGCCCCAACGCAAGCCTGCAGTCGTCGTGTCGTAGAACGCCGCATTCTTTCAAAAATAACTTGCATTTGGGCCAAAGGTGGCCATTTTTAGCACCTCCTATAATATTAAACAGCTCCACTGGAGTACAGACATGACTATAACTCGGAAACAAGGTCAAATGGGACACTTGTTGATGTGAACTTGATTCATTGTTTTTGTGTCTCCTGTCCACCACTGAGGTGGGTCAATGGGATAGGTGATAAGGGGGGGCCATACTTACTTTTTTGTTAATCTTTATGGAAAAATCAACATTATATATTTGGGATTTGGTTGCAATTTTCTATTAACAACATTGAATCATCAATATCCGAGTTAACAGAAGAAGAATTTATAAAATGTAGATCTCCTCCGATTCCCACTTCAACCGTTTTCTTTTCATTTTGTTCTTTTCAATAAACTTGTGAAAAATATAATGTTTCTTTTCTATAGGTTCAGCTAAAATTAGATTTTTTTATGTTTTGCTAAAATTGGTTCATGAAACCTATAGATCAAAATTATTTTCGGATGCTCTAAAAAATCCCTCCCCACAAAGTTAAATTCCTGAAATCTTCTTTCGAGGAGGGGGTGGGGTGGCACACCATCGCATATGGGACTCCAATCAGACCCCCTCTTCCCCATTTCGAAGACACACATGGGCGCCCTTGGGTGTGTCCCACGTGTTACGGCACACCCTGCATATATAAATAGTATTATTAGTCAAGTATAATATACGTCTTACTCAGCAGGATATATTAACAAGTCAAAAATGAATTTCTAGCCACCCATTGTTGACTGGGACGTTATTAAGAATTGATCCATCTTGAGTTATGATCGCAGATGATTAGACTTTGTGTTGGCAGAACTGATATCTAGAGCTCTCTTTACATGGGTTAAAACTGGACGCGAGTTGGTTATATATTGTACTGATATTATAATCATTCAAGGGTAGTAGTTCTCACGTGGTCAAAGGAATCAGAATCGCTACTAGCCGGTGATGGGATGATTTTAGGTTTGAATCTCGACCGGGTGCACAGAGAGTGGTTTCCCATATTCTCCACCATGCTAATTCGGACGCACTTCATCTAATATTACCTACGTTATCCAAAACCTTAGAGCTAGTAATCTTGTATTAAAACATGCAAGTAATTATTTAATCGAGCGTAACGAGATCATGTTTTAACCTAAAAATTTGGTATCTTGTCTGTCAGGATGTTTGCTTTGTGATGATTGTCAAATGCATGGACCAATTAAAGTGAAATTTGGCAAGGACATTCTTCGAGCCTAGGTCAAGCGATGCATATTAAGAGTTTTTCAATCTAATTATTTGTTTTAATATGGCAGCCGCTAAAGGTTTTTGTTTTATAGCTCATCTCAAGGGATTTAAATCTAAAATCATAAGCACTCGAACAAGAAGACACAGCGTGTTTTGTTTTTAATTTGACAGATATTAAGAGACTGGTATATTAAGCTATCAGAAAACTAATAGCATTTATGAATATAATGTAAATTTATTTTTTGTCTAAATATAACATCAAGGGAAAATATCAACTTCGAATCCATGTAGGAATTTTAGGATGTATTTAAAATTGAAATCCATAGAGAAATATTAAGACTGTAGTAAAGGTAAAAACATGGAGGGAGGTCTTCTGTTCATATAGCTACTAGTAAATACGTATCAACAAACATTTATCACAAAACGCCTTGTCGAAGTTGTTATTTATGAGTCATATTGTAAATAATTCCAAAATTGGTCATATATCAATGAAAAAATTAATTTTATCTAGGTACTTGCAGAGGAATTTCCTCTATATGGAAAGATATTCACTTGATTAGGAGTCATTAAAATAATCGCATCACTAACATTAATAAGACTAGCAAATTATCTTTAAATTGAGCTTAAAGTCCTTTTTTTTTATGAACCGTGTGGCAATAGTTAAATAAAGAAGAGACCGTTAAAATAGTGCGGCAATTAACACTAACACACATATTCTTGGAGGATCAAACACAAATCTGTGAGGTCTGACCTCCCGGGAAGTCACTACAGGGGTGGACAATACATAGAGCTGTAAAACCCGTTATTGTGGTCAAATGGTCTTAGACGTTACTCTTGCAATAGTTTGAACTGATGGGGTCATCGGGGTTCGAATACAGGTCGTGAGTATTAGATCTGTTTTTACTTCAGTAGTTTTCCACTCCCCTCCACGCAAATGTGGGTACACTTTATTTTATTTCAACCTTTCCCATCCCTAACACATTAGCTTAATTATTTAATATGTGTATAGCCCGAATGGTTAGTAAGATGCGGGGCTAACAGCTTAAAGCCCCATCTACATACTTCGTATCCGTAGTCCGTAATTTGTGGTTCTTATAAATTATATTTGCGTCTACACAACCCGTATTCTTAATCACGTGAATGTGTTGACCAATGAGATAGTCAAAAATTTCGTCCAAAAATTATTCGGAAAAAAAAATCCCTACAGCAAGGAGCAAGCGCCGAGCAGTCAGATCAGTAAAATCAAATTTTTTAAAAAATTATTGAGAAACCGACCAGGATATACTTAAAATTTTGTTCAAGTACTGTAATAGTAAGTAAGTAGATTTTTAAAATAAGTACAGGTGTTCGGAAACTCAAAGCCCAAACTGCACATATAGCTTGTTTGAACCAAAAGTAATACAAAATTCCTGTACACTTACATATGGAAAACTATGCTAATACCATTAAATTGTGTCCAAAGTTTCAGCGTACAGCGCCGGGAGAGCAAAGCTGTTCAAGCATGTGTGTACAACAAGTTGCATAGGAGTTAGGAGCGTGGCACTGCACATGTAATAATGGCAAGCACTTTCTGTTATGTAGGACCGTTAATGATGACCCTCAGAACGTATTCGCATTTTTATATGGACTGGTGTGTTGTTTACTATTAATTGTGCTATGTTCTGCTGCCGTGCTCCAAGATGTCGAGGTGTGTAGTGCCGCGCACCTAACTCCTATGCAACCTGTTGTACACGCTTGCTTAACAGCTTTTCTATCCCAGCGCTGTTTGCCGAAACTTTTGACACCATTTAATGGTATTAGCTTAGTTTTCCAAATGTAAGTGTATAGGGATTTTGTATTACATTTGGTTCAAAGAAGCTATATTTGCAGTTTGGGCTATGAGTTTCCAAACAACCTGTATATTCTATGTATATATAGTGTTATATATATAACATTATATTAGTTTGATAGTTCAAATCATGCTATATATATATATATATATATATAGAGAGAGAGAGAGAGAGAGAGAGAGAGAGAGCACGATTTGAGCTATCAAACTCATCATTAGATCTTGATATAGCCTGAAAATGTAACGGTGATTTTATTTTATGCACGCGCACATATTTGCTTAACTGTGATTGGTATTTTGTATAAACTAACCTTTAGAAAGTTTATCTACTGAATAAGGGCTTATGGACCAGGATTCTATGTAGACAGATATATCTGATACCATGACATCGATTTCTTACGGACCATAAACTATGGACTACGGACACAGACTCCGTAGATGGGGCTTGGCACGTGAGTGACGCATTAGGTCATGCGGCCGTCGATACGGGTTTGAGGTTACAAGCTAATTTGTACACCCTCAGATCTAGTAATTACGGCGCAAGCTGTGTTTACTATTACCGCAACTCAATAAAAAAAAACTGAATGACATTGTTCTTATTCTACGCAGGAAATGACTTGCATGTATTTATTGAAATGCCCTTGTGTGGGGGGGGAAAGGGGAGGGTGGCAATAGCCTAGGAGTACGCCGCGTATCTTTGTGTGTGGCCGCGCACTATAAACGCCATTGTTAATTTGCGTTCTGAATCTATTTAAATCCCTGAGCACAATGGTTTAGTTTGCTGAACATAATTGGGGTTGTGGGCTTTAAGGCGTGTCTTTCTTATTCACCGCTTCTCGAAAATCGGGCTGTCAAAAAGGACATCGCTTATAAAAAGGGAAAGGTTAAAGTGGGGATGTAGGAAACGTGAGATAAGGTTAGTGTTTTTGCAGTTTTAATAGCAAGATATTTTTTAGTCAAAAGAAATAAAATATTGTTCCAATAGAAATATAGAATTTAACTTCCTTCACACGGTGACATTGACAGTTGTTGAATCTCTGTCAAGGGTCTCCTGGAATTTAAAGACTTTTTTTTTCTTTATTTAAAAAGGTTCTCGTCTAATTCTAATTCTGCTCATGACAGATATTCAACAACTGTTGAAGAAAATTAAACTCTGTGTTTCTACCGGAGCAATATTTTATTTATTTTGGCTAAAGTAATTTGCTATTAAAACTGCAAAAATACTGCTCTTAAGTCGCTTTCCCTACACTACCAACTTAAGAGTACGGGTTTTGTGGTATGAATACATCAAAATAGGTTTAGTGTGGATTCATACGTTCGCCGAAAAAACAATAGCAGAGAAGAAACGTAGGCCTAATCACATAACGAGCTCTAAACCAATCACAAGATTTCAGCCTCGGCGCGACTTTAAATCACTTCGTCTTTCCTTTTCTGCACGACAATATCATCAACAACATCAAACCATTTTCAAAATCAACCGACTTGATCAGTGCGCATGCGCCTAAAAATCGAGATACAAGCAGACATCTGCATTTATTGCTATGACATTATTTTAAATAATTCGTTAAATCGAAAGCGCGTGTTTTTTTATGTTTAGATTTGTTTAGCGGCATAGTATTATTATTATTATTATTAATAATAATAATAATAAGACATCCACCATGATATTAATCTAATAGATCTGTGTTATCCACTAGAAAAAAATCATGTTGTTTATCAGCCATTTCTAGTTTATGTTGTAAAGCATCATGGGTCAATATACATGTTTGTAATCGAGTGAATTTCTGCACCTTTCTACCAGATTCTGCTCTCCATTTTCGGCGAACGTGTGAATCAAGCTTAAGTTTTTTTTAGCACCTCATCTTACTACCCGTTCGGGTTATACGCCTATGTACTTAATTACGCTAATAGGTATTAGGAAGTCTATATTTAGAAGGAATGTATCCGCATTTGCGTGGAAGGAGAGTGGAAAACCGTTTTGTAAAAACCATCCCAGTACACCCGACCGAGATTCGAATCTAGACCTCCTCGTCATCGGTAGTCTAGTCTACTGCAAGAGTAACTCGTTGGGCCACCGAAGTGGATCAAGCTTTAGTAACGTTTTGAGCTGCTAGAAAAACGTCTTGCTATGCAGAGTCAACTGTACAAGCACCTGCACTTATTTCGCCGTAGGAGAGACAGACTGAAACTTTTACATCCACAAGAGGGGGGGGGGCTACATGGTAACCAAACTGTCAGGAGAAATAATTAGGGGAACCAAAGATTATTATCTTCCCAATTTTATTCTGCTCTTGATATTTATATTTTTTTTATTTAAAGTTATAGTTTGTAGAGGATGTGTTGAAAGGAGAGTATCATAATGACTTATGAAAATGTCCCGAGGGTATATAAATGAGAGGATACTTTGAAGTGTTTGAAAAAAAAATTAATATTATTCCGAGTGTTAGTTGATTTATGGTCGCAATTCTCTCTTTACAAGAGAAATAAAACAGTTGATTGATGCAACGTCACTTAACTTTGACATAGATTTTACTGGTTACAACTTTTACTGGAGCAGGAGGGGAAGGGGGGAAGTACCTTAGTTACATCTGAAGATTAAATCGGCCTCATTCGGTCATTGTGTCATTCGCGTAGTGACGTAGAGCGAGATTTAACGTCTGTATTATTAACAGTTTTTATAATTAAAAACACTTTTGACCAAAATAAAATATTGTTTCAGTAGATAAGTTTAGATTAATTTTATACACATTGTAATATCAACAGTTCTTGAATATTGTGTGTGGTTTTTTTTAGCAACGCGTCTTACTACCCATTCGGGCTACACGCATATCTACTAATTTGACTAAGGTGTTAGGGATAAAGAAAGGTTGAATTTAGAGGAAGTATACCCGCATTTTCGTAGATGGAGAATGAAAAAGCCATTCAAATTAAAACTACCCTCAGTACATCCGACTGGTATTCGAACCCAGATCTCCTCGTCATTGGCAGTCTAGTCTGTTGCGAGAGTAACGCCTTAGAGCAGTGATCTTCAACTTTTTTATATTGAGGATCGTATGTTGTTTTTTTAATCAACTTTATGTTTCTCTTATTATTATCTTATTTTTATGAAGACTTATTGTTTGTTTGTTAAATCTTTTACGGGCAAAATAATTTAGTTGAAGGGTGGGTGGCCTCCTGATTACGAACATTAGATTTTTGATACATGGGGAGGTATCCAGATTGCGGACACCCCATGCTGCTATGCCATCCCATCCCTAATTTGATAATAGGGGCGGTCCACGGGGGCTTAGCAGTTTCTGTGTATTCACACTTTCGCCGAAAAACTAGCGCAGAACAGAAACTTGGTCACGTGACGCGCTTTAAGTCAATCACAAGATTTCCGTTTAATCGGTGCGAGCTGTTCTGCTGAAGTTAAACTATTCTCTACTTCGTCCGTTCTGCGTTATTTCAACCTCGTGAGTCTTAATTTAACTAAATTACATACACAATTATTTCTAGGTTAGGTTAGGCTAGGTTAGGTTAGGCTATGTCAGGTTATGTTAGATTAGATTAGGGTAAGCTTGGTCTGGAGGAAAGCCCCCGTGGACAGTTGATGCTGCCAGTAACCCCTTCCACCCTCACGTAGGGATTCCCGTGAGTTTATTTGTTCGCAATCAGGATACAACCAGCGGATGGAACGTAAGGTGCAACTACTGCCTTAGAACAAGCGGCCACCGAAGCGGGTAGTAAGAGATATTTGATATGAGTATCACGGAATTTGAATAGGACTTTTTCCCTTCGTTTAACTGTTCAAATACCACTATGAAAGTAGAAAATATTCAAATTCTATTGAGATGTGTAGAAAGATAATCAATAATGAAGAAAAAAATCAATTTTGTCCACAAATATTTTTGTTATAAAAATTGCAAAAACATTTACCTTTTCATTATTATTATTATTATTATTATTATTATTATTATTATTATTATTATTATTATTATTATTATTATTATTATTATTATTATT
>CABFWO010006809.1:0-16880 GCA_902155825.1 Timema genevievae | reverse complement strand
TGTTCACAGAACTACTAGTAAGACTGTAGTAACGATAATAACATGGAGGGAGTGAGGTCTACTGTTCACAGAACTACTAGTAAGATTGTACTAACAATATGAACATGAAGGGAGTAAACATTAAACGTGCATAAAATTGTTGAGATCAGTTGCATAGTCCTTGCTGAGAAAGGTGTTTTTTCCGTCCCGAAAATAAAACACGGTAAAATTACCTCATCAAGACTCCCTTGTAAATCTTAGAGCTTTAAAAAAAAAGAGAGAGTTAAGACAAATGGAAGTCAACTGTTAATTAGGTAAAGACATCGTGTTCTTAGCGATCAATCAAGAACTTTAATTCGAGCAGGACTACCAAAACTACAAATCAGACTTTGTTTTAGTTTTGTATCTTTCTTTCGATTTTAATGAACGAGAGACTACATTACAGGTTTTCCAAGATTGAAAAGAAGACAAAATGAACAAAGAGGAAATAAAAGGGAGGAGGGGCAGATATTTGTAAGCACTGGTCTTCATTTGATTGGAACATGGGTCTCTTTTGGTAAGTAAATAAAAATAAGAAGAAAAAAACTGTCATTACTCATTATGGAAGGTTGCCAAATGAACCTATGTTTTGTTGATTATTTATTCAAGTAACTGCATTAGCATCCATAAATGGAGACACAGTTTATTTACTGCTGGAGTGTTGATTGCAATTTACGTTAAAATGGTTTTCAGGTAGTGTTCATGGATTGCTCGCCAAATTATGAAAAGTTATGGTGATTGAGTTTCTTTTTTATTTTGTCGTTTGACACGAAAGGTGTTCGTACTTTTGTTTAATTAATCTCATATTTAATACCAAAGAATGAATATTTATAGCTAGATGTTGAGTAATCAATGGGCTTCGTTAAAGGAGAGAATCGAGAGAGGGGAGAACGTATCTCCTTCCCAATAAATCTGATCAAATGGGACACTCTTGTTAACGTAAAACAAACAGTGAAAGATTTTATTTAATTGAAACTCTACGTTTGGAGAAATGCATAAACAATGTAGGTAACATTTTTGTAGAAATAATTCCATATTTATTTTCGTGTTGTTTATTTTTTTTTTAGCACAACGTCTTACTACCTGTTCAGGTTGCACGAATATGCACTATCTATTACCATGAGTTAGGGTTGAGGAAGGTTTAATTTAGAGGAATTGTACCCGTATTTGCGTGGAGGAAGCGGGTTTAACCATTTAGGAAAAAAACACCCGAACGGTATTCAAACACTGATCTCCCGATCATAGGCAGTCTAGTATTTGCGAGAGTGATACCTTAGACCATGCGGCCACCGAAGCATGTTTTTGTGCTAATCGTTTAGTAAGAAATAGTTTTTTTAATTTTTAATCTACGGTAAAAGAGAGTTAGATCTAACACTATCCACTCCCAAATAATTAAGAGCTAGCGACGCGTGTGAGTAAGGTTGACTGGATTCAAAAAAAATTCATAAAGTGAAAGGTCGATTCTGAATTGTTAATGACACACTTTTTTTATCAGGGTCATACTTCCCGTCCTGGCTCGACGCATTTTAAGTTTGGTATTGCTGGCTATGAGGAAGGTACCTGCATTCTATTGGAGGGAGACGAATCAACCTGATTTTTTTTTAAGCAAAGTGTTTATAAAATTAAATGATTTAAGCTTGTGTTTTCTTTCTAAAAATGTATTTTTAACTAGCATTTTATATTAATTTATTAACAACAAAAGGGGGGTCAGCTAACCCTTTGACCCCCCCCCCCCTTCTGCATCCGTTGAAGCCAGACCTGGATGTACAGTTGGTGCGCCTGATTCTGAATTCAGAGACACGAGAGTTCCCCCTCCTCCCATATTGCACCGAGTTATTTCTTGCCAATATTATATGTTTCTAATTACCCTCTAGGTAAATACCTCTTAATTAACTTACTCATACTCAAACCATGGCCACGTGAATCAAGATCTCAACTTTCTTGTCTTCTCTTGTTTACTGGAAGCGAGGATGTCAGTGTTCGAGTTCCAATCGGATGTACTCGGGTGTTTTATTTTTATAAATAGTTCTCCAATACGCAAATACGGAAACATCCCCTCTAAATTATTGCTATCAAATGGTAAGTATCCCAGATGGGCAGTAAGACTTGGTTCATAAACAAATGCATCTGTTCTATCAAATGCATATATATATACATAATTCAACATGACACATACAAGCTTCTGTGACCAAACGGTCTAAGGCGTCACTTTAGTGTTAGACTGGCCTGTTGCTGGTGGGGAGATTGGGCTTCGAATCCCGGTAGGATCTGCTGAGGGTGTTTTTTTCCTAAATGGTGCACCACTCTTTTCCACGTAAATGCGGATAGATTACCTCTAAAATGTTTCCTTCCTAATCCCTACCCTTTAGAGTAACTATCAAATATGCGTATAACCTGAACAGGTATTAAGATTAGGCGATAAATAAAAATACTTTCACGTATTCATATGTCAGGTCATATGATCTGCAGCTGTCAGATTTGATAGATATTATTAATACCTATAAAATAACATTAAGAAAGTAGTAAACTTGTCAAGTTTTACCCACAAAAAAAAAAGATTGTATTTTCTTAAAGGTCCTTCATTTAAAAACTCGGCTCTAGTAACTTAATAACAGGCAACATGTTTGTGTGTTTCTTCTTAATTGAACTTGTAAGTAACGACCGAAACAAAAACGTCCCATAATCTCGCGTTGATGTCACAGGGAGCCCAAAGTGATGCGCTCAAAATAATCAAGGAGAGAGATAGAACCTAGGTAAACACATCGTTTAAAGAGAGAGAGAGATGGCGGGCGGGAAGATAACGTTTGGTAGGGAAGAGGAGGGGAGGGGGGGAGGGTTGCTGCCCTAATATGGGACAAGGTCTATTTACCAGAACAGGAGAGTAATAATAGACGGAGGCAAGGAATCCGGACCGGAACATAATTCGATCTGTCAAGGCCTTTTTTTGGGGATCAGGGGGGTTGGGGTGAGAGGGTAGGGGTAAGGTAAGATGAGTGGTTCACTGCTACTGTTATTTCAACATCTCTTACATGAGGTACAGGACTCGTCACAAGTCTGGGAATATAGGGGAATGTAGGGTACGCGAGACAAGGCCAGTGTTTTTGCAGTTTTTATAACAAAACTATTTTTTTTTCAAAATAAATAAAAAATATTGCTCCAGTAGAAACATAAGAGTTTAATTTTCTTCACACGGTGGTATCAACAGTTGTTGAATATCTGTCATGAGCATTGCGGCATTTAAACAGGATTTTTTATCCTCATCTTTTTATTCGCCGCGTTTTACTGCCTGTTCGGGCTAAAGGCCCTAGGCCTCTGTACTAATTACGCTAATATGTTTGGGATGAAGAAGGTTGAATTTAAAGAAAGTGTAACCGCATTTTCGTTTAGGGATAGTGAAAAACCATTTTGAAACAAACAAAAAAAGTACACCCGATCATTATTCGAAGTCCAAACACCCCGTCATCGGCAGTCCACTCTATTGCGAGAGTGCCGCCTTAAACCATGTGACCACAGAAGTATATATCTTAATTTAAAAGGTTTATGGTCAAATGCCACTATGCCCTTGAAAAAATTCAAAACTAAACGTAGCTCTCCACTGTAGCAATATTTTATGTATTTTGACCAAATCAAATGTTGTATTTTTCCACAAAAACTTTAAAAATTTGGACCTCAACTAGCGTTATCTTTCCTACCACCTTAAAGTCTTTCAAGGGCTTTAAATAAATAAATATATATATATTATATTTTTGTCTATTACTCAGTGTTCTGTCTTACGGCGGATCCATTCCTTTTGTCAGTGAATAGACCACCAATGCGCTTTGTCCTCTGCCTCCAGAATTTTCTTCTTTCCTTCAAGTCATCCTAGTATTTGAATCCTCCTTCCTAAGCTCCTCTGTCCCTCATTATTTCCTTCTATGACGTCCTAAGGATGTGTCCGATCCAGTGTGCTTTGCACCGAAGAATCACATCCAAAATACTTCTCTTCTCACTCATTCTTCTTAGGACTGCTTCATTTGTCACCCTGTCTTTCCACCTGATCTTCTAAAGTCTTCTCCAGTAAAACATTTCAAAGCTCTCCAAATATTTCTTTTCCCTCTTCCTAAGAATCCAAGTTTCTGTTCCATACAACGCGATGCTCCAATTGTAGCATTGCATCAGTTTCTTCCTCAGTTCCAAACTCAACTTGCTTGTTAGCTGTAACCTCTTCTTGTTGAAAGCTTCCTTGACCATGGTGATCCTCGGCCTGATTTCCTTGGTACAGTAGGCATCCTTTGTCAGAAGACGTGTCAGGTACTTGAACTACTCTATGCTTTCCAACTTCTGGTTTCCAATTTGATTTTCAGTGGCTCTTCATGTTTTGAAATCGCCATCACTTTTAACTTCTCATTGTTGATCTCCATGCCATATCTTCTCCCCATCTCCACCAGCCGGTCCATTATTTCATGTAACTCTTCTCTATTTTTGGCCAGCAATGCTAAATCATCTGCTTTTTACGTAGTATAAAATATCCCACACCAAATTGAAAATATAATAACAATAATGAATACTACCCCCTCCGGGTGGTCTAATGGTCTAACTAAAGCGTCACTCTCGCAATAGATTGTCGATGACGGGGATATTGGTGTTTGAATCTCATTCGGGTGTATTGAGGATGCTTTTTTTCCTAAATATTTCCCCACACTCTCTCCACGCAAATGCGAATACACTGCCTCTAAATTCAACCTTTCCTATCCTTAGTACGTTAGCTTATATAGTACATATGCGTATATCCTGTAAGTGGTATTAAGACGCGGTGATAAAATACACAAATATGTATAAGCTCTCGATCAATCCGCTTTGTAAATAAATATTTAATGCACCCACCTTTAGTTTAGTTTAACCACGATCGTTTCGCCAAATAATATATCGACTAGTTTGGAGCATCGTATTAACTGATATCTTCATATTAGTTTTCCTATTAGTCGTCGAGTCTTAAGACCACGCACGTTGAAGGCTTCAATCGTGTGGGATCCTTGAATTCTGAAACGAGAGAAGCTAATTAAAATACTTACCATCAAGATTCCTGGAAAGAATAGGAAGGAAAAAAACAACCCAACAAAAAAACACCCAGTCCTCATCCCCCTTTTCCTTAATTGTCTATGTGTGGAGGTTTTTTCATCCTGGAAATATTTTTACCTTCGTTAGTAGAGGGTTCAAGGTCACGGGTTGAACTTCAAGGTAAGAATCCTTCAGGGAATTAGAGGCTGTTGCCTGCATTGTTTTATAATAGTTACACTGAATATCATCTCTGAGGTGACGACTATGGTTAATGTTGTGAGACAGCGTTGCCATTCTCTTATAAATATTCTCCTTAAATATAAGACAAACTTTGCAACACTGGTTCATAGAGGTTGCCAGTAGTTCCTTCTTAACCCAAGCACGCCAAATTCCGATATAACTGAAAGTGAAGAGATTTTTCAACAGTTGGCTGAGAGAGAGAGCGCGGATAAAACCTATCTACGCCGGTGAAAATGGTAAGATCGTGAGGAAAGTGAGAAAAGTGCGCCCACACGACCTTGTTAAAATTATTTAGGTGAGACAGACAAGGTCGTGTGGGCGCACTTTTCCCACCTATTGGTGTGATGATTCATGCGTGGGCGCAGTTTTCCCTTTTTTTCTGGGAAGGCGCAGCTTTCCCGGGCGCAATTTTCCCGACAACCCTGATATACCCTAATTTTGGTTGTAAGAACAATTTAGAAAATTAGAACATATTTCTTTGCGGCCAAGATTGATAACATTTTACTTTATTATTATTGTTATTTTATAGTTATTGATAATGTATATCAAAAGTGACAGCTGTAGATAACAGGGTTTGATGTAGGGATATACTGTATTACAATTGTTTTAGTAACTTTTGTAACTGACTTCTACTGTTATTTCTACCAAAATCATATTTTAGCTTAGTCACATTTTATTCAGGTTTGATCCTGTGGATAACTATAACATATCAGTTTGTGATACACATGAATTAATAGTATAATAATAACCCGCTTCGGTGTCCGCGTGGTCTAACGCGCTACTCTCGCAGTAGACTATATTGTAGATGATGGGGAGGTTCGAGCCTCAGTCATGTGTACTGAGGGTGTTTTATACAAAATGGTTGTGTACTCTCCCTCCACGCAAATTCTGGTACACTTCCTCTAAATATAACCTTCCTAGTCCCTAAAACCACTATCGTTATTATTACATAAGCGTATAACCTTAACTCGTAGTAAGACGCGGTGTTTAAAAAATCTTGTTTTTGAATGATACTTTTCTACTGCTAATCAGTGGTGCACCCAAGTGGTGGGAGGGACATTGGGAATATAACCCTCCCCTACCCCATACCCGTTTTTTTAAGACCCTAAATAAATTTTAGGAAAAAACATAAATCAAATATAAAACACAGAGCACGTGTCGAAAACATAGGATGTATCTTAAGATCAAGCTTACAACTTGAAATTCAAAATGTGTACCGTTATTCATGTTAAAAGTTCCTCTTAGCTTTATAAATTATTAAAAAGTACCAAAATATAATATGCATCGATACAGGCTGGATCCAGATGACTTTTTGAAATATATGCTACCTTACTGTTTCCTTACAATTTTTAATTTCAGTGAAATTTAGAAGAAAAAAAGTACACATTTGAAAAATGTAAATATTTCATATATAAAAATCAAATGTTATTAAAACGATTTATAGAGTTAAAAATAGATTGATTTTTTTAAACATGTCATATATTTTCTTCAGCTTCTATTTACTAACTAAAGAGTAGTGTACAAATTTACTCTATTTAGATTATTATCATTATAACTACCCTCTTTCTATAAACTAGGGGGGAAAAAATCATTTACAGAACCTACATTATTTAAATAACTGTCCCCAAGCATCCATAAAAATAACTTTAAATAACTTCCGTGTCATACGAACTTTGTGGTGATAAATACAAACTTTTACCATTTTATTTGTTTCGATTGGAATGATCAACACGTGATGAGAGCGAGGTGTTTCTTTACGTTGAGTTTTTATGAAGTTCTTATAAAATAACTATGATTTCATCAGAAAAAAGCGATGATTAAATAGTTCATTAAAATTCCAGAATATCGGAATGCTGCTCTATTTTCCATTTGATTCCTTAAAAGATATGTATTGTGATATATTTAATTGAGGTTAGTTTAAAAACAATATTTTTGTCTCACATAAGAATTGAGTATTAAATAAAGATTTTTCCAAGACTAGTTAGTAAGGTCACCTACTTGGACTGATACTATATAAATATGTTTTATAAAAATAATACGACATCATAATCATCATAACCTTTTTCCAGCCTGTGACTGGGTCAGTTAAGTAAAATACCTCCACCTTCCTCTGTCCTTCCACCATTATTCCTCCCTTACTCTTGTCCATTCTTCTCATCTTACTTGCACACTTTCTGTTACCTGCTCCTCCCACCTCTTTCTTGGCCTCTAATGCAGTCTTTTTCCTACAATCTTCATTTCCAAGATCTTCTTTGACATCCTCTCCTTTTTCATTCTCATTACATGCCCATACTATCTCACACTTTCTTCCTCTACTATCTCATGTACTCCCTGTACCCCTACTCTTTCCTAGATTACTTCATTCCTAGTTCCATTTCTCCTCGTGACAGCCAACATGCTCTTCACAAACTTCATTCTCTATGTAAATAATGAAAATGAAACACATTATATAGCTTACAAAATATACATAATACATTTTCTTTTAACTATTAGTGCCAAGGCGAAAAATCACATTGATCATTTTTCTTGTTTTCACGCTTCGGTGGTTGAATGGTTTAAGGTGTCGCTAATACAATCGACTAGACTGTCGATGACGGGAAGATTGGGGTTTGAATCCTGGTCAGCTGTACTGAGGGTGTTTTTCCCTAAGTGAGTTCTTGTTCTCCCTCTATGCAAATTCGGGTACACTCCCTCTAAATTCAACCTTCCTCATCTCTACCTCACTAGAATTACTAGTATATATGAGTATAACTTTAACAGGTTGTAAGACGCGGTGCTAAAAAGAAATATATGTATTATAAGTGAGAGCTGCAGATAACATGACTTGACGTATGAACCCTTGAAAGTAGATCTAGTAACATTTCTAGCTGTCAAGTAAGGATCGTCCTATTAGAATTAGACAGTACTAGTACTTCGGGAGTGACAGACAGACGGAGAGTGAAGGACCGGGTAATTAGCTCAGACCACCCAGCATCACGTGCTAATTAGTTGCAACAATGTGTGGGCATAATTTCATTGTTGAAGCGCCTCAAGGCTGAGTGACTATGTGGTACTTATTTCAACACATACACGCACAAATAAAGTTCTTTCGGGTCGGTCGTAAGTCAAAATATTTTTTAAGGAATTAAAATAGACAGACGCTCATGAACAGGGCCCGTATTTTGAAGACGTGTTATCTTTTTTTTAAGGCGATTGACCCTTTTCATTTAGCGTAGAAATTAAGAGCCATGGGAACAAACGGTTATCTTCAAGAATTTTTATTGTTCTGCAATTTTCTTTTCAGAAAGGATTTGTTCAAGAATAGAAGCATGTTGATTAAGTTATATTTTTTATATACACACCTCCTCTATAATTTTAACCGTGATCAAATATCGATAAAATTAACATTTTTCAATATAAAACTGCTAGCTTCATAACAACAAATAAGAAAATATAACAATTAATAAACATTTATACATTATCTTAGAGGGGGTGTTGAAAATATTAACATAAAAATTTCACTCGTTCTTGAGAAAACTGATGTTTTCAAACGTATGATTTTTCCGCAAGACCTGTCCGGTAACTAGCGCCATCTACGATCTACGTGATCCATCTGTTCTTGTTGGCGTGGAAGGATACTTTGGTCGGTTGTGAAGCCACGCCTTTCACCCTCCCGCCCACCATCCCACAAAATAGGTTTTAGACTTGCACTCGACAGGGCCAAGGGCCTTAATGCATTACAGACATTTGATTCATGATCACACTGGTTGTTGAAATGTTTTTTTAAAGGTGATTATTTTCTTAATTTTTGGCATCTTTTGTTTTTAAAGGTAATATTTTGTTGGCCTTTACCCTGTTTGGGTCATTTTTAGACAGTTTTGAATTAGTTCTAGGCATTTATGTTGAATAAATATGTTTTTAAACTCTATAGATATTTTATCAATTCATAAGTACTCATACATAATTGTTTTCAACACACAGTTGTCGGAATGTGAAGATAGTGTAGGAGATATACTTTATCTCTTCTTTGCTTGTCTGGTAATAAAATAAAAATTCTGGGTGAGACAATGCCACTAGTATGGAGAGGGCCGCGTTGGGAGGGGGTAGCTATTACTTCTGAAGTTGATATTTGTAAATCATTGTTATATTTAGCCGAATGCAAGAGTTTAGTTGTTAAAAGCTTTACAGTGCAACGATATATTTTAGTTTTCCTTTGTAAAGTGCGTGTGTAATTTAGTCGTATGTATTCATTACGACTATTTGATTAAAATGTAGCTTTTTTTTTGTTATTTTGAAGTGTTTTTTTAAGAATAATTAGGTAATTGTATAGTTCATTTTTTTTATCATTTTTAGGTCATCAAAGTTAGAATGCTCCTTCCCTGGAGATGTTTTGAAAAGTTTAAGTTATTTGAAGTTTGATACAAGGTCATCTTTAAGCTTCAAATTAAAAGCTTTGGAAAATTTCACGATGGGTGGGGAAGGGGGGTTAAACACCCTGTAGCCCCTCCCTACGCCCATGCATACAATACAGTAAAAAATAATCTAAAATGCATCTTTCGCACTTAATTGTGGTACTAGTTCCTCTGGTGTTTCATCACTCACCTCCTTTTCTACGTTCATCCTTTGAGCAGTCCTTAAATTAAGAAAAGGATCGAAATATTCTCCGTCACTCCACCAGACCCCTCTATCTTACGTAATTTTTTTACGATTTGGTAAATTATATTTATTTTAATCGTTTAATTATTTTTATACAAAAGAAAGCCATAAAGCGAGTGATATGAAATTTTAGGTTACTTTAACTACAGTAAGTAAATGAAATGTGTGAATTTAAAATTAATATATTTATGTCCTGACAAAAAATGTCTCAGATTGATTAAAAAAACTTACGTCAGATGGATTATGACCCCCCCTTCCCACGAAAGTAAACGCAAGAAAATACTGAACCCCTCACACTCCACCCCAAAATAAAACCTTACGTAATTTAAATACGACCCCTTTGCATCGTTTGTAACCAAATAAAGCTATTTTGCCATTTTTAAAAACTTCTTATTTGTTTTCATCTCAAACATCCACAAAAATCCAGAAGGTCATAATATAATTTAGCAATATTCGTTTTGTGTAGACGCAAAAATTGAGAAATAAATAATTGCACTTTTTTGTTTGCCAAAGTGGAATAGCGTTGGCATTGACAACCTGAAAGCTAGGCTAGCCGCATTAATTGTGACGTTGATGGGTTGCGTACGATCGAGGGGTTCAACATATTTGTATGACTATGGCGTTTAAAACCGGTTCCATCAATCTCAGTGGTCTTGGGGTAAAGTGCTCGCCTCAAGACCCGATGTTCGTGGTTTTAAAACCCACCCGGTTCGACGGATTTTTCTTGAGCGATAAAAATACGTAGCACAACTTCCTTCGGAAGGGTCCCATGTCGATTGTGGCATGTAAAAGAACCCTGGAAGGTATGTGGAAATACCTTTAAGCCCTTTCACCCTAGCTCATAGAAATTCCCGTGTGCTGATATAATCAGTCGGTTCAGAAAGTTAAATACCCCAAATAAATTTAAAAATTATAAGATTTGACAGAGATCCTATATTTTCTTAGAAAACAGGATTATATGTGGAGTTTCTTAACCAACCACTCACTTTGCTATTTTTTTAGATCTTGATTTACTTCCATGTCTCATGTCTGTATCTGTATTTCTGTGTGTGTGTGTGTGTGTGTGTGTGTGTGTGTGTGTGTGTGTAGGCTACTCGAAAGCGATCGTTACTTCTTTTTAACCTTGACGCTATTTATGTAAAGATAATTAACTTATATAAAGTAACGTAACATATTTTATATNGTGTGTGTGTGTGTGTGTGTGTGTGTGTGTGTGTGTGTGTGTGTGTATATATATATATATATACACTCCTTTCTCTTTCTGTCTCTTCAACTCTTTCTCTTCCTGTTCTTGCTCTCTATATAAACCGAACAGGTAGTAAGACGCGGTGCCAATAATAATATATAATGTATCTTTCTATATTCTTTCTCCTGTCTCTTTTTTTTCTCTCTTTATCTTTTCTATCTCATCCAGTCTTTTTTTCTCTAAATCTGTATCTATGTTTTCCTATCGCGTTTTGTATCTATCTATCTCTGTATCTTCCTGTCTTTATCTCTCTACCTCCCCTCCCCCGTGTCAGAGACCACACCTTGGCCCCTCAGGAGGACATGAGGACCTCCGCCATTCATATGACCGCACATTCATCAGGACCGTGGATTAATGGGAGGTGTTGGAATATTTACACTCTCCCTTACATCAGATATGCTCGGGGGGACGGGTGGGAGGGGTTACCGTGAGAGAATCAAACACTGGCTGGATATATCAAATACCGCGTGCGTCTGCTAGTTACTTGTTTAATTACGTAGTGGGGAGGCGGTATTTATTTATTTGGTCACATTTTGATAAATTGAATTACACTCTCGAATTTGGCCTTGGTAGACTATAGTTTAATCACGGACACGTGAGTTTTAAGTGTCGTTCCTCCCTCTCCAACCCCCACCTCCTACCCCTTTTTTTTCTTTAGTGACTTTGAGCAAGTATCAATGGTCATGCAGTCTACATGTCAGGTTTATCAACAGTCTGATTTACATATTTTTTTAGCTCCACATGTTAGGGCTATGCGCCTTTATACTAGTTACGCTAATGTGTTGGGGATGAGAAAAATTTGAATTTAGAGGCAATGTGCCCACATTTTCTTGGAAAGAATAGTGGGAAAATATTCAGGGGGAACTGTCTTAATTACACCCGACAGGGATTATAACCACATTCTCTCCTTCATTGGTAGTCCAATCTATTGCGAAAGTGATGCCTTAGACCACTCGGCCACCGAAGATGGTCTTTACTTCTAAGGGAGGATCTATTTCGACAGTTAGGTATATAAGCTACTAAAACTTTTTCACTCATCAAGTCATGTAATCAGCATTTGTGGCTTTTGATATATAATATTTTTTACTTTCATTTCTGTTTCCAGCACATGGTCTGGGTCAGTTTTTTATTCAAACCATATATTTTGCACTACCCAGCCTTTAATTCATCACTGTAAAAGGGTAAACCCACATTTCACCAATAATACATTTTTCGGCCATGCCAGGAGTTGAACATGGGACACTTAGATAATTATTCAGCCACGCTACCGACTGAGCTAAGATGTCGGATTGATATATATTATCAATACCTATAAAATAAAGCTAATAGTATAGTAAATGTTATCAATGTTAGTCGGAAAAAAGTTTGCATTTTTTAATCCAACCATAATCATACTTTAGTTTGATTCGTCTACTTTGCCTGGGTTCGAATCTATGTCGGATGTATTGAGGGTAATTGTTTTCCTAGAATGTTTCCCACTCTTCTTCCAAGCAAATCATACTTTCCTCTCATCCCTGTCGTGATTAAAATAAATATAGTCCTGAAGGGTAGTAATATTTGATGGGGGAGAAGGAGAAGGGGGAAGTAAGTGGCTTCCTATTCTTTATTTCTCCTTCGATCTTCAAGTAAACAATGTCACATTTCTTCGAAAACTACCCACTCTTCTTCCCGAGTTATTGGATTTGTTCATGTAATTCACACGGATCCCCTCTTGAACGGGTATAAATACGCGTCCCATTTTTTTAGTACTACATTTTACTACCCGTATCGCGTATGTACTAATAACGCAAACTGTTTTGGGGATGAGGAAGATTATATTTAGATGAAGTGTACCGACATTTGCCTAGAAAGGGAGAGTGGAAAAACTCATTTTGGGAAAAAAGCACCCAACCGATTAGGCCCAAACGAGGTTCAAACCTCCATCTCTCAATCATCAGCAGTCTAGTCAAGTTGTACCCTAGACCATGCGACCATCGAAGTGGGTAAGAACTTATTGTGACCTCGGTGTCGATTCAGATATCAAGTAAAATCAGATCATGGCCGAACAAGAAGTCCATTCGCCATTGGAGTGGTGGTAACTGACAGATTTTTACTGCAAACATCGGACGAAAGTAACTTATATTAACCAATGTGGAAATATTTGTTTTAATGATAATATATTATCAATCAGAAATTTTAATTAACGTTTCCAATAATTCTTCCTTAAGGATTACTGTATATTTGAGTTTTCCGTAACGTATTAAAAGAACAAAATATATTACTAAAACTATTATGTTTTTTGTTTCACTGTTGTGGCAACAAGATATATTATAGTACATGAAATATTTTTTTTAGATCATTGTATTCACATCTGTATCTTATTTGCCACCAAGATTAATAGATTTGTTTTTAAAGTAAAAACAGTGAAAATAAAAAAAGTAGTTGAATACAAATTGTTTGTTGTGAAAGTTTTGACCGTAAAAAGAGACAACATCTCAAAACATGATGTTGCAGATCTTATGATTTGGCGAATGTACTTTTTTACGAGACCACTAATGTATGACAGTGATTAACGTCCCAACGACCTCCTTAAGATGAGTGTTCTGAGACAATCACCAGCAGTGCCGCGGCGCAATGGTTTCATACGCCCTAGGCGAGACTTAAATAACAATACTTAGCACCGTGTCTTACTATCCATTCGGGTTATACGCTTAAGTACTAATTACATTAATGGGTTAGGAATTGGGAAGGTTGAATATAGAGGAAGTGAACCCGCATTTGTTTGGAGGGAAAGTGGAAAATTATTTAGGGAAAACCACCCCCGGTTCACCTGAGTGAGATTCGAACCTCGATCTCCCCATCCTCGGCAGTTTAGCTCAACACTAAAATAGCGCGTTAGTTAACTACGCCACCGAGGTGGGTGCGAGACTTAAAAATTTGCGTCCCAGTTGTAATCTGTATAACATAAATAAACCGCACCCTCTGAATAATAATAATGATAATAGTACGGTGTCAAAATACCAATCCGACACCTTAGCTCAGTCGGTAGCCTGTCTGCCTATCGAGCTAAGGGTCCCAGTTTCGATTCCTGGAATGGCCTAAAAATGTATCATTGATGAAAATATGGGTTTGCCCTTTCGTATTGATAAATTAACGGCTGGGAACTGGATGTTGTGCCTGTCCTAGTCAAAAGTTAGATTATAAAGCATATGAAGCTAGGACAGGCCTAGCAGGCCGGTAGTGGAAAGATATATAACGTGAATAAAAAACTGACCCAGGCTGGAAACAGTAGTGGTTGTAAAAAAATAAAGGGTGTCAAAAAAATACCAAACGAAAATACAGAGACAAATAAATGAAATTAAGTGGTAACACCTCCCCATCCCTCCCTACCATCTTAATTAATGGGTGTCGAAATACAGTGTTATCTCTTCTACCTTTAGTTTTCATAAGTCTTTTAATTTAAATATCAAAATGATTCAATAAAATGTTATCCAAAATGTCATAAAACCATAAACGTGATTATGTTGTTAATCAATCTTTATCCATAGGTCCCCTATTAATATTTTTTCTTGCTTTTAGCACCGCATCTTACTACCCGTTCGGGTTATACGAATATGTACTAATTATTTTTGCAGTTTAATATCAAAACCTTTGTTTGGGCAAAATAAATAAAATACTTCTCCAGAAGAAACATAGTTTAATTTTCTTCACGTGGTAATATGTTGAATATCTGTCACGAGTCTCCTGGAATTTAATGATAACTTTCTCTCTTCATTTAAAAAGTTTCTCATCTAATGTTGCTATGCTCATGACAAATATTCAACAACTGTTGATATCAACATGTGGAGAAATTTAACTATATGTTTCTACTGGAGCAATATTTGATTTATTTGGTGAACCCCCCGATGCGGAACTTGTGAAATTCCACTGAACCTCTAGTTTTAAATGACTTCCGAAAATATGGTATCAATTAGGAATTTTTATATTCATAAGAATCTAGATCAGAAATTTGAAAACATTATAATTTCTAAATAATAAAATCACGTGGTGTCTGTCTTTCCAGAGTTTTTCTCAAACTACCCGATAAGGTAAAAAGTTTAAACTTCGCACACTGAATATTTAAGTTTTGTAACTATAAAGATTTGAAAGTTGAATTTATTTGCATGGGGGGTGGGGTGGCGATCCCAGGAGGAATTCAATACCCAGTGATCAATTCTGTCTGTCTGACCAAAGTTTTTCTCAAATTTCTCTATAAGATACAAAGCTTAAACTTCCCCCAATGATCACTTATGTGTTGTAGCTACCCCCCAAATTTTGGAAACAGTTTTTTTAGGGGGGATTCACCACCCCACGATAACGTGACTTGAGCATAGAGTTAGGAATTTAATATGTGGTTTACCCGTGCTGAGAATGGGTCTAGCGGTTTGTATGTTAATATTAGTTAAAATTAAAATTTAATTTAATAAAGAAAAAATTGGGTACTTATCTAAAAGATATATTATATTATTTAAATCACTGTTTAGTTAGCTCTGGCATTGATACATCAGGTTAAGAAAGAAACCGATACCTACCTCAACATAATTTGTGAATGATTCGATCGAATTCTTGTGGATGACGTCACCAATTCTGGCAGAGTGTCGCAAAGTTTTTTTAAAACTGCACAAGGTTACCCACCGACTGGTTTGGAAAGGGGAAGGGAGGTAACGTGTATGTGGCCTACATATGTGGATATATTTGATTGAGTATGGTTGTCTGGTCATGAGCACAACTCCACTATCAGAGTCACAAACGTTGCCAGATCAACATATATTAACAATTCTAATGATTATAATATCAAATTGTAAGAGAATTTCCACAAATGTTTTTAAAAAAATCATAACTATACTAACGGTGTAGGGATGGTAAATTATAATTTAGGTGGAAATGTAGCCGCATTTGTGTGTGAAGATGTGGTGGAGAGAAGGGGGAGAGGTGGAAGGAAATGGTGGGAAAAAATTCATTCCAGGGTCACGATAAACTTAACGTTCACTTAACTTTCACGTAATACAACGTAACGTAAAGATTCTATTGGTGTTTTTAGAATGAAAGCCATCACGATGCAGTTCACTTAATAAGTGTTGTCCAGGTGAGAACTTTCATGTTAAGTGAACGTTAAGTCTAGCTAGCCAATCATGTTGAGATTGACATCAACAGGGCTAATTAGTAACTCATTTGTTTGTTTGTGGAATGCAGACACCATCTTTAGTACATTTTATTCTCCACATTTTGATAACTCTAAAACTATGTAGTCTTTTGTTACATATTATTTTGTATATCCAGTAAAGCTTATATTGCAAGTACTTTCAGCCTAATCAGCGCCATAAAAAGTTGGGTTTCATTTTAGTGGACAATTTGTTTCCAAAACGTTCAAATTCATTGTCTGTGTTTTGCTCGAGTTATTAAAATAAGTAACTTAAGTTACATGAATCTTAATCACACACACTAGTTTCTTTACGTTAAGTGAACTTTAGTTGAACCTAATGCCGGGATCACGATCAACTTAACGTTAACTTAAAGTTAACTTAACGTAAAGGACCTCCTCGTATGTTTAAATGGAGGAGATCACTATGCAGTTAACTTAACGTAAGAGATGTCCTGGGGGTCTTTTACTTTAAGTGAACGTTACTTGAAGGGTATCACGTGATCTAGCCAGCCAATCATTATGCGAGTGACGTCAACAGGGCTA
>CABFWO010006808.1:14387-31175 GCA_902155825.1 Timema genevievae | reverse complement strand
AAAAAAAATACTGATAATTTGATCGTAATTTAAGCACATTAACACTAAAACAAATTATGTTTCCAGGTGATGACGCTGTTGGCGATGGTGGTGGAGGAAGCGAGGACGACCTGCCGTTTCCATCCTTGCCCTACCACTACCCTAGGCCTTGCCCCTACTGCCCGAGGATCCTCAGCCACTCGGGCAACTGGAAGAAACACGTGGCCACCATACACGGAACTCAGGAAAATACCGTGCCTTGCTGGATGTGTGGTGGCAAGTTCCGTACCCCGGAGTACCTGCAGAAACACCTGGTGAGGGTCCACAAGATACCTTGCACGAGGGGGAGACGATCTTCTAGGCAATAGCCGCCTGGGAGTACCTGCAGAAACACCTGGTGAGGGTCCACAAGATACCTTGCACGTGGGGGAGATGATCTTCTAGGCAATAGCCGCCTGGGAGTACCTGCAGAAACACCTGGTGAGGGTCTACAAGACACCTTGCACGTGGGGGAGATGATCTTCTAGGCAATAGCCACTTGGGAGTACCTGCAGAAACACCTGGTGAGGGTCTACAAGACACCTTGCACACGGGAAAGGAGCTCTGTCATGCTGTAACCACCTGTATTGACAAACCTAAGAGTATCTTCAGACAACCTTATGCGCGTTCCTTAATATACCTAACACTCAATTAAGACAATCTGTTTGTTAGAATCTACGTCCTTAAAAACCTTTCCGTCATGAGTGCGAGGTCTGCTTTTCAAATAGCATTTAACGTCGTGTGCCCATTTCACAGGAGATGCTTATGAAACATTATTACTTAGATAAAACATAAAGTAAATCCGAGTGAACGTCTTCCAAGATACAGCCACCATCTTTACTTCATCATAAATTTGTTTGAAAGTGCTAGTGGTTTTATTCGTCTCATTAGGCCCAATATGACTGTAAAATGAGAGTTATGATCGACGGACCATACAGAGTTAACAAAACTATTAAAATTGAAAGAAAAGACGACTGTCCATGGTAAATTCTAATTAAAAAATTGTATTTTATTTGTATCTAATTTCATAAATTTAACTTCCAAATCTTATTTGATGTTCTACGGAACATTTTCTATTTATTCAACTTGAAGATTTGAAAGAAAATGACCTACCTACCTAACTACCTACCTGCCTGCCTGCCTACCTACCTGCCTACCTACCTACCTACCTACCTACCTACCTACCTACCTACATTACGCCTTTCCCGTTTAGGGTGGGCAAGAAACTGAGCATATAGTTCAGAAACAACTCCCTAGTTAATTGATCCTCACTAACCTTCTCCACATTTCCCCATCCTGGCACACTCCCTTCGCTTCAACAACATCTATACACCGAACCATGACTGCTCTTTTATTTCTTAAAACTATTTATGTTTCACGTTTTCATACATTCATCTGCAACATTCTAGCCACATCTTACATGGCCTACTCCTTCTTTTTGATCCAAAAACTCTACCTTCATATATTTGCTTCGTCATTCGATCCAAACTCATCCTCTCAACATGCCCAAACCAACGTGAGACGCTTCTTTCACATTTACTATTGTATTCTCTTCCAAACCTCACTCCTGCAGCACCCATTTATTACAGACTGTCTATACGAGTTTTTCCTCATACATTTATTAGATATTTCATTTCAACCGCTTTCACTTTGCTCTTATGTTTTTCCTGGTAAACCCACGCTTCACATCCATAAAACAATGTTGGCGCTAACCCACTTTTATATACTGCCATCTTTGCCCTTTCGATACTACTTCTTCCATTCCAATAGTCCACATACATCAACTACTCTCCTAGATGCATTCACACTTCTGTCGATTTCACCATCTATTCTTCCATTTTTGCAGAATATTCTGCCCAGATACACAAAATCATTCACTTGTTCTAACAGTTTTCAATTTTTTACCAAGCTGACAATCATATCCAGATCCGTCCTTATGAAAAACTATCATATTTGCTTTGAAGACATTTATACGAAGATCTATTTAGCCGGTTGCCACATTCAAACGATTTAATGCATTCTGCAAGTCATTTTCACTCTCAGCCATTGAAACAGCATCATCTGCATATATCTTCACTCTCACATTTACATTGTGCATTTGTACACCAGCCGCGTCTACACAAACATCCCTCATACACTTATCCATGAAAACAATTAACGACCGTTGATACGTAACAAAACCCTTGTCTAGCACCCTGTTCAATGCCAAAACATTCGCTTAAAGCTTCATTCACCATAACGCACACTTTACTTCCATCATACATCACTATAATTGCATTTAGTAACCTTATATCCACATCATACTCTCTAAAACATTTCATAACATACTCCTATTCACCTGATCGTACACTTTCTCCAAATCAACGAATGTACAATGAATAATCTTTCTACCTTACTGCCATACATTTCTCAATCACTTGTTGCAATGCAAATAGCTGGTTTATAAAAAACCGCATTGCTTACCCCAAATCTCGTCCGCAGTTTTTTTCACGCGTCATCTCTCCCAAAAATTTTTCCTGAAATACTCAATAAACCAATCGCCCTGTTATTTTTACATTCACTCTTTCTGCCTTTGCCTTTGTACCAAGGAACAGTGAAAGCATTCTTCCAGTTATTAGGAACGTTTGAAATCCAAGCTCACACATTGAACAACTCACACATTCTACAACATTTATGAACTTATAAATGTTGATTGGAGGGAACAGAGTATAAGAATAATTTACAAGTTTAACAAATCAGTTTATTAATATTCGAACAAGTCAAATGGAAGTACATATAACTATAGGCAGAAATTATTCAAATCATCCATTGTTTAAACATGAGAATATAAACGGTTACAATATATAAATAACTCGACAAAGGAGCATCAGGTGTGAAGCACCTTGTTACACCCTATAACCCACACATATAGGTCATAGGTATAAATAAGAAAGTTTATAACTCGTTAAAGCAGGACCATTATTAAGTCATCAAATAGGATGAAAGAGAGCAATTCTAGGGCAATATAATTAAATGGCAGTAATCAAATCTAATTACAAAATTATCATAGATAATTTTACTACAGACAACTAACTGACTGTGAGGCTTCCAACTACAATACATAATTTCAAATATAAAGAACTAAGCCACATAAATTTAGTCCCAGTTTAAGGAGCTACAAGGGCGGTAATTAACATGAGTTAGCTAGCTTGGGTAAGCTCGATAGAGAGTTAGAAATTACAATGTTATAAGCTCTTAAAAGAGAAACTATTATTTTACAACTAGTAAAAGGCGAACTACCAGGAATATAGACGCTACAGATACTACGGCTACTTAATTCCTAATTAATACTGCCTGAGCAATAAATAGTATATTTATTCTGTTACCCTTAAAAGGGGACAATAATACTAGATAAAATAGTGATCTTTTTCGACTAACGCCAAAGCTACCACAAGGGGGCCATATACAACAAACAAACCCCGTGGGCCACTACTATGGACAAGTATCACTTCCACAGGTTGCGTACCACATAGCAGTACACAGTTAGACACATCAGAGACAAGTTTCAGCTACAGAACCAATTGGGTCGTGAAACAAAGCAATATATAACCTAGTATAATTAATAATTAAATTATATTCTTTAAACTAGCCGCAGCATGGTCATATAGTCTAAGGAGTTTAATCTTGACCCTAATACTTGCGACTAAACCAAATAGACATAGAAAGATAGTGCATACAGCTATAAACTATGCCTTAAGGGCATATGGAAACAAGTCAGCAGTATTGACATACAAAACTACGTCATATGGACATAGAATAATAGAGCTCAAAGCTCAATAAAGATTACAACATCCCTCAATACTTATAGTATCCACTGTAGCTTGCTCTGCGGCGAGGAGGTGACGCATACACCTCAGCCATCGTGGTCTTCAGTACGTGGTCTTAACAGATACTCGTAAATATCTTACAGCAGTTCCTCCGACGAGTGGTTACAATAGAATTGGTATACGTGAACCAAGGACAGGCCTTTATATACCAGTGGGACCAATAAAATTGGGCAAGGTTTTCTCCAAGTACGAAGAGGGGTGGCAATCTTCACGAATCATGCCACCCGACCACTAGCGCTCGACGACGGTTGTTGGGAACACCCCGAATGACGCCTCTCTCATTTACTCGTCGTCTGACCCAGGTGTTAAATGTTTGTGTGTTGGTCTTCAAAGCCGAGTTGCCTCGTTCGCTGGGGCATTTTTTGAAGAGAATTGGTCGTCTCACGCTTGTGATGTCCCAGTGAGTCTATATCTTCCACACATTATTAGAACTTATTACATCTGGTAGTAATAGTTTTAAACCTATTTTAGGGCTTCATTAATTGTAAGTGTTAGAAAGCATCTAACACGTTACAAATCTGACAAGTAGTACCCTGACCCCAGACGTATACATTTCACTTGGGATTCCATCTACGCCCGCAGTTTTGTCATTCCTTAACACTTTCATAGATTTTAACGCCTCAACCTCGTTGATTATTTCACTGATAATATTATTTTCCCTATTTTCTGCTACTTTATTTAGGTTTGCTCCATACAATTGCTCAAAATACTCTTTCCATTTCTTTTATATTGTTTTCATCCCAAATCATTTCAGTACGTTCATTCTGAATGTCATAGGTCTTTCCTTGCACTCCTGGTTTCGTTCTCACTACCCACTTCCAGAACATCCCCTTTCCTTCAAAATCATTCAGTTTTATTTCACCTTCTTTTATTCCCATTTGCTATTTACTCTCCTCTACTACTTTTTTTGAATTAATTTTTTTTACTTTTTGTAGATGTCCCACAACCTCCTATATTCTGCTTCACTATTCATTTGAATGTTTCTTTCTTTTATCTCACAGCTTCTTTCACCTGTTCATTCCACTATGCATCTCTTTTTAAGTTTCCCCCCACCACGGATTCACAAACAACTTTCGCGCACTCAGCTACAACCTCTTTAAAATTCTGTTCCAAGCCCTTTCAATGTCATTAGTATTTATTTCGACATCCCATTCAGGCTTGTGTGAAGTTAATTTTTCGCCCGTCAATCTTTCATATTATGCTCTCACACTTTTATCCTTCAATTTTTCCCACTTTCACTCTTACTTGCTTAATACTTTTGCGCTGCTTAATCACAAAATTCCTACCTAATTCAACCACTGAGATCACTAGGAAGTTATCCGTTCCACTTTCGGGTCCACGCAGAGCCATAGTATACTTTACTAAACTTCTAAGTCTCTCATCGAACATCACAAAATAAATCATTGTTCACGAATTCCCCCTTTTTCATGTATATAAGTGAATATCTATTTTCTTAGCCCATGTTTTTGACAAAAAAAACCTTTTTCTAAACACAGAATCTCTAACTCATTACCATCTTAGTTTACCCTGTCATCATCATACCTTCCTAACACTCACTCTTAGCTCTTTCTATGGGCACACACCCACCCTTTTATATCTGCTATCAAGATAGTTATTTCACCTTGTACACATGCATTCAAGACTTCATTGAGCTCACTCCAAAACTCCACTCTCACATTCTCGTCTTTTCCAACCACCGGAGCATAACCAGCACCCAACATAATTCTACAAATGCCTGTTTCCATAAGTACCCTTAGAAGTCTAGACCAGACCAACCTAAATCTTCTCGCAAACAGCTTAGCTGTTGGGCTTAGGATTAAACCTACTCCATGATTTCCCATTACCCATTCATCCACACCTGACCACAGTGCTAGGCTACTATCACTTTTCATCAAAACATCTTTCCTTTACCACTTGGTTTAACATTCACACAGAATATACATTTTTCTGTCCAATCATTTCCTCTAACAGTTCCTTCCCATTACCACACGTTCCTATTACATTATAGGTTTCATTATTCCATGTTATCGCCAGCTTGTCAACAGACTTTCCATTCAGTTTTAACCTCAGCTGCCCATCATAGCTTTGTTCATCAGTCTAGTCTTTAAATAGAGTAGACCAGGCTACTAGTCTTGATCGTATCCACACCCATACCCGTATTCGCTGCTTACGGTAAGGATGCTGTACCGATCGGTGTTAGCACTTTTTTAGCCAGTATGCCACAAGTGCAATCGTTGATCAGTTGCGCGTGCTTGTACTGTTCCTACAAACCAGTATTACTACTATAGAGACTGTCTTGCTGGCCAGTATACCGTTGTCCGTGTCACTACCTTTAGGAGGTAAGGCGGTGCATCGACACACCATAATTATAATAAGTCTACAATAAGTGCTTAGATTGCACGGTTTCAAGCTACATGGGCTCGTATATAGGTGGTTGTAGTACTTTTAATTATGACTAGCAACGCCATCTATCAGTTGGCACTTTAAATATAAGGATGGCGTTCCCTAGCAAACTGATGCAAAGCTAATATTGTCGTCCTAACTTTGTTAGTTTCTAACTTGAGTGAAAGTTATTTTTATCAAAGTTGTTTTTTATAAGGAGGAAACATTGAGCTTTACTTTTCCTTTAAAGCGAACTCATTATTATGTCAAAACTACAACGTTTTTAATAACCATTCGACTTAAAGGGTTTATAACTTGAAACCCTCTGAAAGAACTAACCACAGAAGTTGAAGGATTACTTATATAGGCAGACTATTAGAGCAGTATGGTTCCAAGTCATGTATAAGTCCCATATGACTAGAAAATATATTAATGTCAATGTCCCATATGAATATGAACTATCACAATATACAGTGTGTTCGGAAACTCATATCCCAAACTGCACATATAGCATGCTTGAACCAAAAGTGATACAAAATCCCTATACACTCATATCCGGAAAGTTATGCTAATACCATTAAATTGTGTCCAAAGTTTCGGCGTACAGTGCCGGGATAGCAAAACTGTTTGAGCATGCGTGTACAACAGGTTGCATAAGAGTTAGACACGTGACACTACACACACCTACATCTTGGAGCACGGCAGCAGAGCATACCCCGATTAATAGTAAACAACACACCAGTCCTTCTAGAAATGCTAATACGTTCTGAGGGTCATCATTAACTGTCCTTAATAACAGAAAGTGCTTGCAATTATTACATTTCTAGTGCCGCGTGCCTAGCACCTATGCAACCTGTTGTACACGATTGCTTGAACATCTTTGCTCTCCCGGCGCTGTACGACGAAACTTTGAACACAATTTAATGATATTAGCATAGTTTTCCGGATTTAAGTGTATAGGAATTTTCTATTACTTTTGGTTCAAACAAGCTATATGTGTAGTTTGGGCTATGAGGTTCCGAACATCCTGTATAAGTTCCATATTACTAAGAGCCATCATACTAATAACTCGGTACTAGATATTTTTTTTTTAATTTAAAAAATCTATTGGCACTATCAAACTTAATAGTGCATATTGTCCATTTGAATGAAAAGCTGTAATTTAACAGTCGTTTCCGTCTCATTAATGCGTCTTGCATACTTGAATTAAAGTATCTTAGGCCATTGTATTAAATCAATTGGCAAACTCAAGTAATATGTCTAAAGCACAGCTATTTTTTGTTGTAACAGTATACTTTAACACCAACATTGACGCACATTATACATTGAAATAAAAGTTGTTGGTATTGAAATACACTTTTCCAATATGATTCAAATTGTAACATGAAAGCTATGATGCAACTTTATTCTGGCCATATCTATTATATTAATATGTTTTAAAAATTTGTATCATAGGAATAATTCAATCCGTTTTGATGGCTGCATAGTCTAAGGTGCTACTATCGCAATAGAATAGATTGCCGACGACCGGGAGATCGTGGTTCGATCCCTGTTTGGTGTACTGAGGTTGGTTTTTCCTTAACGGTTTCCTACTATATCTCCACGCAAATGAGGTTACATTTACTCTAAACTAAGCTTCCTCACGCTCAACCCTTAAGCCTAGTTACTAAATGAGCGTGTAACCCCAATGAATAGTAAGAAGTGGTGCTAAAACAAAACCATATTGCAAACAGAATCTGAAGGTATTTCTTATAGCTCTATGAACTTTAATAAGATAGTCTTCAAATTGGACTATCTTAATATATATAATTCTTCTGTACGTGTGTATGTCACTGAACTCCTCCTAAACGGCTGGACCGATTTTGATGAAATTTTTTGTGTGTGTTTGAGTGGGTCCGTGGATGGTTTAGATTCACAATTGGACCCGGTAGGTGGCGCTGCAATCGGTTCCTAGGATTTTTATTTTTTAGGGAATTTTTGTGGGGGGGAATTTTTTTTTTAGACTTTTTNCCCCAATATTTGTAGTATTTGTGTAACTCACTAATTGGAGTTAACTGTGAATTTGTAATTGTGATGATCACATAGTATTTGTTTTACTATCGAAATCAACTATGCCACCCGAACTAAAAGCCAACGTTCGGTCAAGACAACGTCTGTCGGGTCTGCTAGTTAGATATATTTTCCAAAATCGACTCACCTTGTATGCCTAATACATTTTTGAGTAAAACATTCTAGGTTAGGTGTACAGAGGGAGGTCTTCCATACATGTTTTTCCACCCTCCCACCACGCAAATGTGTATACACTTTATCTAAATTTAACTTTACTCATCTCTAAAATATTAGCGTTATTAGTACATACGAGTTTAATCCGGACAGGTAGTAAGATGCAAACCGAATCATCTCCTTTATTTCAAGTAAGACTTGAGTGAAATAAAAAAAAGTTTTGAGAACCCCTGGAGTATACAATAACGTTTCAGACTCTACGATGGATGTAGTAATCTCGGCGTCTTTCCTACTGAGAGTAACGAGGCGTCAGGACGCCTAAAGAGCCGTCGCGCCGGGTACAATTGTCGCCGACGAATGTTGTTCAATTTACACTGCACTCAAGGCTGTGACAACCTCCTTTATTAAATTTCCGCTCTTTGTCTTGTTGAGCCTCGAATACCCTCCTAAGAGTCATTGAACTATTGTTCACACCTGATATGACTTTAACAGGGCTCATTTAAGTTACCCCCTCATTTCGTGAGGTGTCGGAACAATGCAGCTCTAGCAACAATTTCTAATCAAGCGGTAGCATTTGCTGGAATTCAATTATGAGTAGGGATAATTAATTGTGCTGGAGTACAATTTTCACAGGACACTATTTCCATTCCTTCCAAGTCCTTAAACATATCCCTTATATTGTATCCCTTAGAGTATTAAAGTTGAAAAATTTCATAGATGAACATAATATATTAAATAATTAAAGAAACAGGGAGGAAGCTTATTAATTGGTTTGCTAAATTATTTAATCTAGGACTTACTAAAGATTAATATAAATGATTATTATATATTATTTTATTCTAATTTATAAATTGTTAGTTAAAATTAGTTTTAATATTTCTAAATGCTGTTTATCAGTGCAATTTTGTTTACATTATTTAACAAATTATTATTAATAATAATAATAAAACATTTAATTGATATAGTTTTTATAATAATTATTTAGGGTTTTATTATTGATTAAGACATTTATTAAATAAATGTTATACATGTCAATTTTTATGTGATAATTAAGTTAAATCATTTATTTAATTGAATAATTAAATATTAATTTTAGTATTTTATTTTAAATCTGACAGAAAAGCTACTATAACTAATTTCACTTATTCATACGTCAAGTCAAATGATTTGCAACTGTCACTTTAGATATATATCAATACCTACAAAATAAAACTAGTAATATAGTGAAAGGTTTTCAATATTGGCAGCAATAAAATTAGTTACTATTTTCTAAAAGTATCCATTTAAAGGAAATAAAAAAAAACCTGATTAACTAAAATCAGACCCGCTTCAGTGGTCGCATGGTATAATGCGCTAGTAGACTAAACTACCGTTGACGGGAAGATTGAAGTTCGAATCTCAATCGGGTGTAATGAGGGTGGTTTTCCCAAAAATATATTTCAATCTCCCTCCACGCAATTGCGGGTACACTTCCTCTAAATATAGCCTACATAACCCCTAAAACCATTAGCGTAGTTAGTACATAAACGTTTATCTTGAATGGGTAGTAAGACGTGCTAAAAAAAAGGAATTAATTCAGTATTCGAACAGTGGACAATAAATACATCTATCGTCCCTAAATAACCATATACCTTTTCCCATTAAATATTTAAAAATAACCTGAATTAATAATATTTATAAATTCCCTAACGTTTCCATGTTTTAAATACTGTATCTATCCTAACTAGCCAACCCGAATTTGCAGTACAACGTTGGGTATATTAGACTAAGGGCCAGTTTCATAACCAGATTTAGTACGCCTAAAGTGCGAGTCGATACTAAATACAGGACGACACCTACCTAGACCAAAATGGAATGGGCCAGTTTTGCATATGAAACTGGCCCATTCCATTCAATTTCAGGTAGGTGACGTCTTGTATTTAGTATNCAGTTTCATAACCAGATTTAGTACGCCTAAAGTGCGAGTCGATACTAAATACAGGACGACACCTACCTAGACCAAAATGGAATGGGCCAGTTTTGCATATGAAACTGGCCCATTCCATTCAATTTCAGGTAGGTGACGTCTTGTATTTAGTATAGCGCCGCACTTGAGGCGTACTAAATTTGACTATGAAACTGGCTCTTACTCTCCCAAGCCTCCAAACCCTTATGCCGGGATCACGATTAACTTAACGTTAACTTAAAGTTGACTTAACGTAACTTAACGTAAAGGACCTCCTCGTGTGTTTAAATGGAGGTGATCACGATGCAGTTAACTTAACGTTCACTTACAGTTAACTTAACGTAAGAGATGTCCTGGGAGGCCTTTTACTTTAAGTGAACGTTACTTTAAGGGTATCACGTGATCTAGCCAGCTCAATCATTATGCGAGTGACGTCATCAGGGATATTTAGTAACTCATTTGTTGGTATTATGACCAATGTTTACTCTTTAGCGTAAGTTATAGTGATCAGACATTGAAACACAATAATTAAACTAAATAGGAAAGCTAAATTTACCAAAAAAAAGTTTTGTAATAGATATTTATTATATCGATTGAAAACTGTAAACCGTCACAGATCATCACTGTAAAACTAGTACAAATCACAGATCATACTCGAGAATGAAGATGTTTGGCTCGAGTTGTTACGTTAAGTTATGTGAATCGTGATCACACATACGTTAAGTTAACTTTAAGTGAACGTTACGTTAAGTTAACGTTAAGTTGATCGTGATCCCGGCATTACCCCATTAGATTACGATAGGTAGTTCTCAATAAACATATTATAAACAGCAACACTGCTCTTTGGTAGCAAATAAATTATTATTATGTCGATTGAGTACAGCCTTACAGACAATTATAATCTATAAAAAAAATTATGGCTTTCTTTCAGTTACTAAATAAATAGCAATAAATAAATAAAGTATTTATTTGTATTATCAGCCTAGGGAAATTGAGAGTAGCTTGTACAAAGCTTTGTATATTTGTGTGATATTCTAAATAGTCTTCAGGAGATAAGTGAGGACTTTAAATGGGCAAAATCATTATAACTTATACTTTATCAGTCTCTTGAATTTAAGAAATAGGGTATCAGTAAACATACTTATATTATTATCCGTTTTCGAAAAAAAAAAAATTTCAATATTATTTATCATTCAAAACTGTATTATTATATAGATTTTGAACAAAATATTTAAAACTGATTCCTAAAATTTTTAAATCTTAGACATGTTGTTTGAAAACTCTCTTTAAGTTTAGAGCTAGAATTAAATTCGTAGCTGGATTTCAAGTTTGAACGCGTCAATATCCAAAACGTATTTAATATTTAGATTGAAAATGTTTATGATTACAATGAGATAAAATAAAGCATAAAAATCTCATTCCGTTGAAAATATATATTTATAGTATTATATATATATAAATTTATATTTAACGCTTAATCTACTGCATTAGGAGCTCAACAGTTTATTGCCACACTTGTGAAAGTACGCTACCTAACCCTATCTTGAGCTAGTTCTTTCCAGTCCACCTCATTAAACCATATCCCTATCTTGAGCTAGTTCTATCCAGTACACCTCATTAGACCCTATCCCTATCTTGAGCTAGTTCTATTCAGTCCACCTCATTAGACCCTATCCCTATCTTGAGCTAGTTCTATCCAGTCCACCTCATTAGACCCTATCCCTATCTTGAGCTAGTTCTATCCAGTCCACCTCATTACTCCCTATATTACTATCTTGATCTAGTTCTATCCAGTCCACCTCATTACTCCCTATATCGATATCTTGAGCTAGTTATATCCAGTCCACCTCATTACACCATATTTATTTCCGGTCCATTTTAATGTTATAAGCCCATTATCGTGTAGGTCTTCCCAATGGTCTCTTCCCACTGGGTTTGCCAATCCGTGCCCTGATAAAGGTTCTTCCCTTCACGCTGCCTGTCCTGCCCACCATCGTCTGAGATATTTTATCATCCTAACAATGTTTCGTAGTTCTGAGATCAAAGTTAATTGTTGTGAATATAGAAACAAACATTTAAATTCATGCTTTTATCATGATCGCAAGATTATATTTCAAGCACAGGATTTTTGTACAACTTTTTAAACATTTTTTATTAGCACTACGTCTTACTACCATTCGGGCTATCAGCGTGAATATCTTTTCTTTTAAGTAGGCGCTGCCCTTAAGGGTGGGGTGGAAACGGACGCGTGAATAAGTCAGTTTTTTAAAAAGTTTTCATAGCAAACGAATTTTTTTGGGCAAAATAAATCAAATAATACTCAAGTATAAACAAAGGGTTTGATTTTCTTAAAATGGTGATACCAACAATTTGTTGAATATCCATCACGAGCCTGGCACCATTTGATGAAAACCTTTTTAAATAAATAGAAAAGGTTGTAATTAAATTATAGGACACCTTTAACAGCTATTCAACAACTGTTGTTATCACCATTTGAAGAAAATCAAACTCCACGTTTCTACTGGAACGATATTTTATTTATTTTGCAGAATATATATTTTTTGTGCGCTAAAGGAACTGCAAAATACTGCTCTTAAATCGCAATTCTTAGCATATCACCTTCATGATACCGTACTTTTAAACGATTTACCATGGACGGTGACACAAGAAATGTTGCACACCTCAGTTAATATTAAAGAAGCTCTTGGCAAGGGTGTAGAAGAGGTATTTAAATATTATTATTATGCAGCTTGTGAGCTTAGACATAAAACTCAACTGCATGAGGAGTAGGGCCTCCGAGAGGAATTTAATAAGGGGGTACACAGCTTTTTTGGGACCCCCGTTCCATTTTATATTAATTCTGTCAATTTTTTTTATTTAACCAATCCTATTTGAAAATAAAAGAAAGAAATAAGACAAAAGAATGATATTTAATGTATGCGTCTTTTATATCTAAAAAAAGGTAAAATTAATAAAACACTAATAGTTTAGTAATAGTACTAGTTTTGTGGAAATGTGAATGATAGTCTTCAATATATTCAAACATTTTATGAGATCCCAGGAAATTCCCAGGCCCCTTTTAGATCCCCGGGCCTGGGTATGATGTACCCCATGTACCCCTCTCTCTTAGGGCCTGACTAGGAGGCACAAGGGGTCGTAATGAAAGGTAAGTAGAGAAATAAGGGTGAAGGAAGCTATTTATCCTAGTGTGTGTGTGTATGTGTGTAAAAAGAAGAAGGGGTGGGAGGATGAAAATACTGAAAAGTTGACGTAAAATATAGGTATAATTTTTATGTACACATCTTTCTACCCGTTCTGGTAATTCTGTATCACAATGGATCCCGGCATTTTCCATATCGTATATCCCCTGAACCTAATGCAAATTAACCGTGACACCCCCTAATCTTCCCCGCCATACAAAGGGGAAATTACAAAACATACTCACACATTTACAATATTCTAAATAAACCATTTCATATTGTTAAAAAAAAAAAGATGTTTAATCGAACAATAATGGTGCGGAAAAAATAACAGATTTTTAAGTAAATTGTGAATAGCTAATATTTTTATATGATGTGAAAATACAAATAGAAAATAACTATTGTCTTGATTGGTTTCGTGGACCGCAAGTTGAGAACCGCTAATGTATTATATAAATGGTGACATTTGAATATTTAAAATAAAGTTTAATATTCTTACTAGGTATGTCACACACCGTAGGATATTTTAACCAAAATATTGTGTTTTTGTAATTTAATACGATACGAAGAGTCTAAAAAGAAACTGAATGTTATTAAAATGTGCAATAAAAACACCTGCTTTCCCAGACACGTAAACTACTTAATAGTAAAAAAAAATTATTGATATATAATATAATATTGGGTGTTTGAAGCTTAGAAATGTATAACTTGAAGGTCAAATCTCATTTACGTAAAGTAACGTTCACTTAAGGTTCACTTAATGTTCACTTCGTAAATAAACTAGTTTTTTACTCAGAATTCACTTACTTTAACTTTAAAACTCAAGCAAAACACAGACAATTAATTTGTACTGTTTGAAAACAATTTATTTACTAAAGTGAAAAAATAACTTTAATTTAGGTCTGATTAGGCTACAAGTACTTGTAATAGAAGCTTCACTGGATATAGAAAATAAAGTTTATCCAGAGGTCACTTTGTTTCAAAGTTCACGAGCCGCGGATAATCTATAGCGAATATGTCGTCTGCACAAACAAATGAAGTACTAAATAGTCGTGTTAACGTGGCTCACAAAATGATAGGCTAGCTGGACGTGAAACCTTTTCCCTGGACAACCCTCAAGTTAAGTGAACGTTAAGTTAACTGCATCGTGATGGCTTCCATTTTTAAAAAGACACGAGGATAATCTTTACGTTAAGTTAACTGCATCGCGATGGCTTCGATTTTTAAAAAAAAANCATTTTAAAAAACAAGAGGATAATCTTTACGTTAAGTTAACTGCATCGTGATGGATTCCATTTTAAAAAACAAGAGGATAATCTTTACGTTAAGTTAACTGCATCGTGATGGATTCCATTTTAAAAAACAAGAGGATAATCTTTACGTTAAGTTAACTGCATCGTGATGGATTCCATTTTAAAAAACAAGAGGATAATCTTTACGTTAAGTTAACTGCATCGTGATGGATTCCATTTTAAAAAACAAGAGGATAATCTTTACGTTAAGTTAACTGCATCGTGATGGATTCCATTTTAAAAAACAAGAGGATAATCTTTACGTTAAGTTAACTGCATCGTGATGGATTCCATTTTAAAAAACAAGAGGATAATCTTTACGTTAAGTTAACTGCATCGTGATGGATTCCATTTTAAAAAACAAGAGGATAATCTTTACGTTAAGTTAACTGCATCGTGATGGATTCCATTTTAAAAAACAAGAGGATAATCTTTACGTTAAGTTAACTGCATCGTGATGGATTCCATTTTAAAAAACAAGAGGATAATCTTTACGTTAAGTTAACTGCATCGTGATGGATTCCATTTTAAAAAACAAGAGGATAATCTTTACGTTAAGTTAACTGCATCGTGATGGATTCCATTTTAAAAAACAAGAGGATAATCTTTACGTTAAGTTAACTGCATCGTGATGGATTCCATTTTAAAAAACAAGAGGATAATCTTTACGTTAAGTTAACTGCATCGTGATGGATTCCATTTTAAAAAACAAGAGGATAATCTTTACGTTAAGTTAACTGCATCGTGATGGATTCCATTTTAAAAAACAAGAGGATAATCTTTACGTTAAGTTAACTGCATCGTGATGGATTCCATTTTAAAAAACAAGAGGATAATCTTTACGTTAAGTTAACTGCATCGTGATGGCTTCCATTTTTAAATTAAATTTTTAATTAAATTTTTTTCTAAGGTAAGCTATCATAATTTAGTAATGTTAGCTACAAATTAACTGACAAGATATCATAGTAAAATAATAACATGCAAGATGTACAAAGAAACCATCAAATCTACCTGGAAGAAAATAAATTATAGAAATAAAAATAGGAAATAAAATGAATTTTTTTTAAATTAAAAGGGGATTATTATAAATTTTTTTAAAATCAAATTAGGATGGAAACACAAAATGAGCTACACCAAATATAACCTCCAAGGGAAATGTAGGCCTTAAAGAGAAACACTTTAACTTCACTTTCTCTCGGTAAAACTGTTGCCAAATCTCCTCACTTTCTGTTATGTGTACTGGGGTAAGAAAGAGGTGCTGGCAACCTCGACGAACCAGCGCTGCAAAATTTGCCTTATATTTAAAGGAAGATTGACCACACGTAAACAAGAAAATGGCAACGTGGTTTTCCAATAGTAGCCATGAAATATTCTCAGAGATGATATCCAGTGTAAGCAAGAAGTGAAAATTTATAAAGAGGAAAAAATTCAGAACTGCAAATAAATTATTCACAGGAGCAAATGAAATATTACTGGTATATAAGGATTTGCAGAATAATAAAAACTAGACAAGTGTATGCAGAGTAGGCTTACAAAAAGAGAAGAAAAATTTATATTTGAAGCAAACAACATTCAAATTAAAAAAAACAACTCTAAACGTCGGTAATAATTTCAATCTTTGTAATTTAAAAAAATCAGTTCAACGTTGATTTTAACTAGCCTATTTAATATATATATATACATATATCTCAAATAATTATATTCTTGTCAATTTTAGTCACTTTTCATTCTCTCTCTCTTTAAGATCACTTTTGGTCACTTTTCTCACTTATTAAAAACACCTCAGGCCAAGGACGTAGCCAGGAGGGAGAAGGATTGGAGTTTAACCCCCCCTCCCCGAAAGTTTACAAAAAAAAAAAAAA
>CABFWO010006807.1:12731-31182 GCA_902155825.1 Timema genevievae | reverse complement strand
CAAGGTTCGAGAGCCTGTGGAGGTGGACAGGCAGCCGGGGGATCGAGTGCGCCTCCATTCAGGTCGGAGTAAGATTACCGCGCCCTCCAGAAGTTCTTGCCGAGCTTGGGGATCCAGCATTGGTCCTATGAGCTGGGATGGGAGCGACTGGTCAGGGTCGTGGTGAAGGGACTTCTGACACGGACAAACCCTGGCGACATCCAGGAAGGGAAGAGGGAATTGGATTAGGTGGGGTTTGGGTGGTTGGTGAGAAGAGAAGACGAAGAGAGGAACTTGATAACTCAGGGGTAGAGACACTTGGAGATGTTGAAGCGGAGTGGGGACGTCATCAAATTCTTCCAAATGGCGCTACCTATCTATTCTCTTTACATTGATTATGACCACGACGCAAAACGAATAGGCGACCGTTAGCAGAGAGAAGCTAGACTTTGCGTCAAAGGTTATTATGGCCAACCACTTTGCGAGCGCAAATATTTTCCTAGTAGAGTGACGCTAAGTTGCGCAGACATTTTACTTGTCCTTTGTTTTGCGTTACGAGGTTATGTATGCTAGGATTTTTAATTTATTAAGTGTTTTGTGTTACCTGATTTAAACTTGCTATCTCACTAGCCCTGTATAAAAGTCTCAAAACGTGTTTGTGTGTATTTCACATAACCTAACTTTCAATAGGCCTATATCATAATTTAGGCCAAGAGTGGGGATAGTACGCCTACACTGAATGTTAAAATAATATTTTCTTTAAAACAATACACTATCAAAATGCATTATTATTAAAATATGGATAATTGGGACATTCCTAAATTGAGATTCTTTTTTTGTAAGTTTTATAGTAAGTGGAGGTTAGTTAGGTTTCAAAATGTTTGGGATGCTAGTATTCTGTTGGCCCACCTCATGTGGCAATATTGGCCAAGACGTTAGTCTCTTTAATCTAATTTTTCAATGGTGGCAAGGTTGGTAATTGAATCCTAGCTGGGTGTGATGAGTGGTTTTATTTTTCTAAAGGTTCTACCACTCTCCCTCTATACAAATCCGAATACCTTTATTCTATAACTCAAACTTTATCATCTATAACCTATTAGTGTAAAACACGTGGACAGACCAGTTGACAGGATAATAAAAAGTTAGGCCTAATCTGTTTAAGATGCCTCAACAAAACTTTAATAATGTAATCCTATTTAAACTAAATTGTACATACAATATTAGTTACTATCCACATTAATGTGAGTTGTAGGGGAGGCTTATGAAATATTGTAGCCAAGTCTGTAAATAACCAAAATAGGCCCTAGCTTAATGTTTACATGTGGTTTGACTTAGGCCTAGGTTTTTTAATCATAAAAGGTTTACTAAATTGATCTGAAACGATAGTTAGTAGTTAGACCTAGTTGTCCTGAAGTGAATAAATTGCAAACAACTCACTATAAAGATAAATAATGTCCTTCTATTCTTAATCACTTAACTAAAGTTTCAAGAATTCCTTTTGAATAAATAGGCCTATGTATTTTATTATTTTTAACCATCCAAATCACCCTCTCGTTCACTTTATTGTTAACTTAGTAGGCCGACTGGTTATAAGTGCCCATTGTTTTGACATTAAGTTGTCGAAAATATTCAGTGTAAACACTAGTTTTTGGAGTTCTTTGAACGATTTCATTTACTTTAAATAACTAGTTTTATTTTGTAAGATCTTCACACAACATATTACACTTATTCTAGTATCAACACAAATAATATATGAAGTTTTAAAAGTATTTTTAAGTAGAATTATTATTTGTGATAATTCTTCATTTTTTACAACAAGACCCACTTAATTTAGATTAGTTAACAAGATTACCACCAGATTGATACAATTTACATTGAACAGCCTGGGTATTTAGGCGCGAATTACTATATTCTGACACACTCCCTTAATGAGCGTCCGCAAAAATATTTCTAATGTCATAGTGGCATCGTAAAAAACACACACACACACACACATATATATATATATGAACCAACACACTGAGCACCCAAATAAACAAAATTATTTCACCACTTCAAGGAAACTCGGTTACCAACTCTGCACATAATTGTTGAAACACCTCACGGGGCAATTTCTTCGTAAGGAGGTCGGCTAGCTGATCCTTTGATGTGGTGTATCGCAGCTCGATGTCCCCATGTTCAAATCGCTCCCGAATGTAGNGGTCGGCTAGCTGATCCTTTGATGTGGTGTATCGCAGCTCGATGTCCCCATGTTCAAATCGCTCCCGAATGTAGTGGTAGTGCATGTCTATGTGCTTGGTACGCTTGTGGTATTTCAGATTATTCACAAGCTTTATGGCACTTTGATTGTCAACAAATAGAGGCTTCTTCAAAGATGTCCATGAACATAGTTCTAAGCCACTTAGCTTCTTTAGATGCTGCTAAGACTGCCATATATTCAGCTTCGGTGGTTGAGAGGGCTACTGTTTGCTACCTAGTACTGCTCCAAGTAATAGGATCATCCGAGAGCCCGTTGAAGATCGTCTTGTATTAAAGTCTCCGCCATAATCAGAGTTTGAATATCCCACAATCGTAATTGGGCCTTCGGACTTTCGATACATGACTCCATAGTTGGCTGTAGCTTTGAGATATTTGATAATTTTCTTGACACTTTTCCAGTGGTTTTTGTCAAAAGTTGTTGCCATATTTGCTGACCTGCCCCACTGCAAACGCTATATCAGGGCGACTGACCGTGCAAATAAATATTAATGCGCCAACTGCTTCCCTGTATGGTACATGCTTGATTGATTGGTCTTCTGCTGCGGCTTGTAGGCGAATACTGGAATATGCAGGCACGCTACAATGATTAGCGTCCTGAAGATTGAATATTTTGGCAATCTGGTGTGTGTAGGTTGATTGTCCAATTAAGAGTGTGACATCTTCTCTGTTGTAGCTTATCTGCATTCCCACAAATAATTCTACTGATGATTTCGTTATCTCAAAACCCTTCTGCAACTCATTGATTACAACGTTGCATGATGTTTTATTCAGCCCCGTCACAAGACCATCGTTGACAAAAAAGATTAGAAAGACATGATTCCTCTTAACATCGGCTTTGTAGATACACTTATCCCCATTAAATTGCCTGAAGCCAACATTTTTTTTTACTAATTCGTCGAACTTTCGGTTCCAACATCGTGACAATTGCTTCAGACCGTAAAGACTCTAATTGAATTTACAAACAACATTTGAATCAACCTGTATCCCTTCTGGAGGTCTCATGTATATCTCCTCTTCAAGATCTCCATTAAGGAATGCGGTTTTGACATCAAATTGGGTTAATTCATAGTCAAATCTAAATGCAATATAGAGGAGCATCCTAATCGATTTATAGCGAGTTGTGGGGGAAAATGTTTAATTGTAGTCTATTACCAACTTTTGTGTGTACCCTTTTGCACACAAACGTGCTTTGTATCTCGTAATCTCACCCAAAGAATTTCTTTTAGTTTTAAAGACCCATTTTGAGTCTATGGGTTTATTCCCTTTAGGTATTGATACCATGGTCCATGTGTCATTTATCTCTAAGGCGTCAACTTCCTCTTTCATAGCAGTTTCCCACTTGAGTTTGTCCGGGCATGTAACAGCTTCAGAATAGGTCCTCAATGCAGGGAAGATTCTCAGTGAATCTTGCTGATGGCTTCAAGACACTACAAGGTCTGAGGTTATGAGTAGGCCTAGACATCTTGTGGATTCATCCTCTTGAAGAATTTCTTCCAGTGGCTCACCCGGATCTGGCTCTGGGGATGTCTTCTTAGTCCCGTAGTCTTCTTGGCTCTCGATTTCAGCTTCTTCATCACAGTCAATTTTCGTGGGCACGTAGTGGCTAGGTTTTTTAAAGCCTTGTTGTGCTTCATTGAAGATAACATTTATTGATATTCTAATTTTCTTAGTATCAGGATTGTACAGCCTGTAGTTGGTAGAATTTCCATTATATTCAACAAGTGTCATCTTCTTGAATTTATTATTCAAATTCTTTCTTCCGTTTTGCACCAGCAAATAGGCTTCACATCCAAACGTCCTTAATGTGACAGCTGAAGCTTTTTCCGATCCACAGTTCCAGGGGTGTGGAGTTATATGCCTGCTTTGTAGGCGTAAGGTTTATTATTGAGTCAATGATCAGCTTCCCCTAAACAGATCAACTTTACCCGAAATGACGGTACTCATTTGATTAACGACTAACAATAATACTTTACTGTTTGCTAGTTTTACTCATGCATAGTCACTTTCTAGAATTGAGATAAATAAAAACTCATCTCTCATGCTGCATTTCAAGATGGATTAATTCAATCATCCAAATCGTTCAATTTTATAAATAGTGGGTGAATACATGATTTGTCCTTTTGTAATTTGGAACTGTATGGATACTAATACGTATCTTCCTCTGAAGAACATTACCTGGTAGCGAAAACATCCACCTATTTTCAAAAACCCTTTAATTTAAGTTTCTTTCTTAAAACATCTACAGATAAAAGACGTTTCAACCATTATTTATACGTACAGTTAAACTCTATCTTAGGTCATGAAGCCATGCGAGGATATGAATCTGTATTTCAATCATGATTCCTTCTCAAAATTATTCGATGACTGTTTAAATTTTAAAACTCTATACTATAGAACGGCCACATTGTTACTATTCCACTTGCTAGCACACCGTATAATTTTTTAGTTGAAAGAAAATAAGTCTTCAGATACTAAAGCTTTATGGCTAAGCCTACATGATCTTGTGGTTCAATACAACCCATCCAATAGGAACTTCAGCAAGTTGGCATTACACATGGAATAATAAAGTTCCCCCTCACGCATGATATTTATCGACGTTCAAGAGTTCATAAGTGAGGATGAGGTCTTTTTTTTAAGGAGGTAGCCTTCATACATCATCCTGTCAAAGCCTGCTTGCCTGACGAAGCCAAGTATTGGTTTTTTATCCACCCCCCTTTCAGATTGACTTTCTTTCCCTATTGATTAAGAGGAACGTTGATTGAGTTACTATACACCACCATGGATTTAGCTGGAAGAATAGCAAGGTACCTTATTCTGAACTAGATATTCTATATTGTCCTCATCTAAATTAATAAAAGATATACGATTTACACTGAGTTAATTAAAAATGTAGTCTGCAATTCAAAACGAAACGATATCGATCATTACTTTTCTCTTTCACATTATTGCATTATAGTGAATATAGTTTGCATGTCTATTTTGAGCAGCTTTCCTGTTTCTACAGTATTAAAGAAGAATAGTATGCTTGAGTCAAACTATCTCCTATTGAACCCGTCGATAGACCTAAACTAAGGGCTAAAAATACTAAATTTAATGAAATGAGTGATCCTGCCAAGTAGAAGAACTGATTGATGTGTATAAGCATAATGAGTTATTTTTTTAATAGACTAGAATTAATATAACATATTTAATACGCCGATTGTTTCCTCGTTAAACGTATGTCTGTAGTGACGAGTACACAAATCTTACGACAGTAACACCGTTCAAGCCACTGAACTATGGTCTTCGACTAGCATGGCGACATCAAAGTTTAGAAGCTAATAATCTTGGTCAGTGGTGAGAAAGTGATGCTAGATAATATACTTAAATGACCATAGTAGTTTATAAATCTCTGTACACGTGCGGCTGGTTTTTATATGTTAAGTGAAGGGATAAATCCTCATTTAACAAATACATAATGGTTTAATGCAGGTGCTTTGATGTATATAAAGAGATGATTGTATGACAAGTTTTATCATTCATCATCATCATCATTTTCATCATCATAATCATGCACAGTTTCCTATCATTGGTAAGGTCTGTCTCGAACATAAGCCTCTCCATTTACTTCTAACCTCCCACAACCTTTCTTCCTCCATGCCGGCCCAATATACTCCTCTCCTTTTCACACTCCATCTATCCACCTGTCCTTGTGTCTTCCTCTTAGCCTCATGCCTGCTACCTCCATTTCGATCATCCACCTTGGAACCCTCCCTTCTTTCATCCTCTTCACATACACACTATCCTTAATCTCGCCTTCTCTATCCTATTTTATCTTTCTCGCCCTTTCTCTCCTCATTTGTAATTTCTCTGTGTTAATGACTGGTATTTAGACAAAACCAACCGTATGTGTGAAAGTTATCTTGATACTTTTGAAAAGGAAAGGTACTGTGAAAGTCATCCTAATTTTTTTTGTAAAATCAATAAAGATTTTGAACTTATCTTTATAGCTTATAAAAAGCCTTTTTAGCATTATAAACAATTCTCCTTTAATATAATTCATGTTTACACATATTTATTTACTAATTAAGTTTGGCATTATCATAGATCTTCCCTAGTAGGTCTACGAAAATGTGTAACTATCATTAGTAATTGATTAGTCATGTTAGATCGATGATGATGATGATGAAAAATAATCTGATATAAAATAATAATTTGTTTTAATAAATGAAAATATGTTTGATTTTAGTAGCTTACTCACCCCTCCTCTAGGCATGATTCTCTCCTCTAATCAAGTGGTGAGTGGTTCTTAGAGGGAAAGGATGGTAGTTAATATATAACACACTTTTAATCATACAAACAAGTCTTAATTTATCACACCAAATCAGAATAATATTTTATATTATATGGTCTCCATTATAAATCATTTAAATACAGTTTGAACCTTCTACATGATAACCTAACAATTTTACATACTATATCACATTATACCTAACTCTTAAATATCATTAAAATAAATTACAATTATTATATTATGTGATATGATAGCAGATATATATTAATTTTATCAAATCATTCATAGACGTAACAGAGTTTTAAAACATATTACAACCGTTTTAAATAATATAATTACTTCTGTACATTGTATTAAACCTTTTATCAATATTTCACATTATATTACAATCCATTTAACTTGTGAGATATATATGTGCTGTACTAATAAATAATTCCATTGAAGAATATCGGTTTTGCTCTGGTGCTTACTTCTGACCGCATACCATATACCATAGCAAAGTATGATGTAGCACCCATTATTAATTGCACATACAGCTACTAGATTAACCTTTATGTGTTGTGTGTGATTTATGTATTTAATCAGACGAGCCCCTCAAAATGAATGTTTTGTTAGAAATATAGTCAAGGTGTCCTCATGTTTAAGCGTTCTTAAATAACTACACTTTACTACTTTAGCCTTGAGCGTTTGGTTTTATCCTTAAACTTAAAACTTGAATAATTTAGGTCGTAAAACTTTAAACCTACTCAATATTGTATTTGGAATAAGGTACTTTATTCCAAATATAAAATGGTATAAAACTACCTCATAAAGTGAAAAGAGGTTTTCCTTAGAGATATATACTATTTGTTTACATCCAATATCCATTTCCTGTGTTTGTCCTTTATGTTACGTATTCATTTTACATTCCTTTTTCTCCTTTATGTGTGTTTTGGTTTTCTCTTTTAGGATGTTGCGTTGCGAGTCTCACACTCCCTCCTGATGAGTTCCGATAGAATGAAACCAAGGTCAGGAGGAGGCGCTAACGAAACATTTTATTCAAGAAGCAGCCATTATCTCTTTATCCAATGGCCATATTGTTTTCGTTCTTTTATATGTTTCTATCAACCTTATTTTCTTTAAAATACAATACACGTATACCTACTAAGTAATGATACGTCTGCGCGTCTCGTCCTTTAGTCAACCAATTACGGCCTTATTGACAAGAGTCTTACAATACACATTGTTTGGCTGGTACGTAGAATAATTAAAAATAATTATCCTTGGTTAACAGGATGATAGATTGCTAGGTATCGTCAGCAGTCGTTTCGTACAAGATCAAGTATGTATCAGAGAACTACAGCTTGAGAGAACATGGAGGAACGAGTATGTGTCAGATAACTATAGCTTGAGAGAACATGGAGGGAAGTGAGGCTACATGACTTGCTAGAAAAGTTTGTACAGATCACCTTTGAGATATCACATATGGTGAGCCTGCCATAAATTGTTAGATAGTAATATATTTACTGAGGTTGCAGCTCAATAATTACTTGATTTCAAGAGATTATCATAAAATGATGATTTATAATATTAGTATTATCCTTAAAGTTTGAGAAAATTATAATTTTGCCTGGACTGAAAATATATTACCACCTATTAACCATTTTAATCGTGTGATATGCTTGCTCATTTGTTTGATTTAAGATGTTCTTAAGCCAAGTTATTAATTATTTTTAATACATATTGTCAATCTGGTTGGTCCCCATACTCCTTATCTTTGCATACAGATTGATCTACTTGGCCATCTAGAGAACCTGCTTCAAACAAAATATTTTATGAATTGGAGCACGTTTCAGCCCATTCTTCAAGTATAATTTCAAATGCCAGTAATAAAATATATTGTTGGTCTTATCGGCCTGTGTTTTCAATAGTGCTTTCCTTTTTTGAGTAACCGGTTGGAGAGACTAATTTCTTCAAACAAAACCATAAGTCAAATTATTGGTCTTGTATCTCTTTTTTGATACTTGCAAGTAACCTGTTTCTGCACCATCAATAATACATCCAATCACACCATCTCTTGATTATCCAGTCAATTGATTTCAAATTACGATAAATGGGACAAAATGGAGTCAATTCAAGTTCCAGTAAATGAGGTAGTTTTTTTTAACGGTCAAACAACAACACGCAGTGACTCTTTTCTACAGAAAGTTATTTGGCCACAAAATAGATCCTAACCGTGATTGCTACCTCAGTCAAATAAACCAGACTGCCGAAGATGGGAGATTGGGGTTCGATCCCAGCTGGGTGTACTGAGGGTGGTTATTATGCATGTGATTGTCATCGTAAGGTTCCAATTGGGCCTTGGTAATTTTAAGCATTGCTTGTTGGGCTAAGCTAGGTGCAGTAATGGACCAGTAAAGATCGTTTATACGCCCTTATTAAAAGTTCACGAAGGTTTTTTTTTAATGTTAGTTAGTAACATTACGTGAGTGTTGAATTTGAGGTTAGAGATGTACCATAATATTTTGCAGTTAAAGGTTCTCCCCACGTCACCGGAATGCTGGTAATCTTCATTTGAGATATTACTGTCTTACAAGGTTACTGTTTCTCTTACAAACGATCTAATGAATCAATAAAGTCATATGAGAAAATGCCTTTCCAACTGACCAGAATAAATCGTTTATCATCATTATGATAGCTCCGCAAATCTTGAGTTACCTTGGTTTAAGGCATGATACTCATTTTTCAAGATATGTAAAGATGAAGCTGAAAATATCAATGAGGGCACTAAAGATGTTAGAGATCATTACCTTTATTCGGCTTGTAGCTTGAATAACTTATTACGTTCAGTAATGTAATGTCTGGGATATGAACCCACTGGTCAGCATCAATTATTGAACGTAATTAATCTGAAATATTGTTTCTTTTCTCAAGGGCATTCAAATAGCTCCAATCTGAACTATTTGCAACGAAATACTCAGTTTGTGTTGAAAGGGTGAAGATGACATACTTATATTTACATAAAATATTGGAGTTTTCAAAAAGTGTTCTCATATTCTTTCATTTGTAATTTATCTGAGGTATTTAACGTGCACTTTATGAAACGTTTGATTATATCAGCACACGGCTAACTAAACTAGAACAGACACAACACCCTTCCCCGGCTGTTAATTCATTCATGTGTGTGAGAGAAGAAACCCTAATTTCACTAATGATGAATTGTCAGCCACATGAGGAATTGAACTCAGTACCCTTGGCTCAGTAGACAGACATGCTTGCTCTATGGCAGGTACTGCAGACCCAGGCTATTTTAATATAACTTGTTCTATGGCAGGTACTGCATGTCCATTATGGATCTCCGGACCTTGGTATCGTTGGAGCTGCGGACCACCATGGGATGAACCTTGCCCCGCAGGAACCCCGGAGTAAGACTCAGATCCAGAAGCGGCCTTTCAGCGTTTTCATAGTCCCTCTTGAGTTGCCTAAGTTCATCCGGATCCCTGTATACCATGCAGAGCGCGCGTATTGTGAAGTAGTAGATGATCTCCACTCCACTCAGTAGACTGAATCCCAGAAACAGGCCCGCGATGCCTCCGAAAGATACTGAAAACACATGCTTGTTATTTTTATTATGGCATATTATTTATGGATCTATTCATGTGTTATGTAAGAATATAAAATTATAAAAGTTATCGATGAGAGTTCGATTAAAATCCAAACAAGCTTATAAAATACACATGAAACATTATTAATTATATCATAAAGAATGATGAACAAAAAAATCTTGATCATAAGAGCTTTTGTACCAAATAAACAAAACGTATTAAAATTAAGACATATTTCATTTAAAATTATCAAGCTTATGAGCAATAGTGAAATATATTTATATTATATAATTTTAATCTATGACCAAGGCTTATAATTGTTCATCAAGTACAGATCTGAATGTCTTCCATCAATTTACTTTCACTTTGTCGGCAAATGATTCTGTTACATTTGGTACAAAAAATTCATGTAATCCAGGGAGTGCAGAGGCTTTTAGTGGACTTATTTCTTTGTAAATTGAAACTAAATTAATAAAACTTCTCCTCCTGAATACTTGAAAGACTAGATACATCACCACCTTGTGAAGGAGATGTATTGTCCTTCAAACTGAACATGAGCTTTATAATATGGGTCACAGCAAATTGAACAATCTTGTAGGAAAGGAACTCTATCAGCTCATCCTTTGTCTTATCATTAGCGAGTAATTTATTTATTGTTATAGTTATAATTGTTGTTTCTGATCCGATTTTGTACTGGATTGTATCTGAACCGTTTTGTCGAACGACTCTCATCTCTTTTTTCAAAGAGTTCTCTTTTTAAGGGTCAAAAACCATATGAACCTCATTGTGATTGCTGTTTTTCATCAATCCATTTGCTGACGCTTACACCGAGGTCACGGCATGTTTTCACGGAGTTAGGTTTGTGGTAAGTGTGAAGAAGTGTCTTGCCATACACTATCACAACGTTTCCCTGTGGCCCTTTAAGATCTTCCAAATGTGCAGATGCTGTAGCATTATCTTAATCATTTTCTTGGCCATGTATTGTTTGTATCGATTCTAGGGCATCCATAACTTTGTACTTAGCTAGGCAATGATGCATTTTTACATCAGCAACAAACAACAGCTTTGGTAGTTTCTGAAAGCTAGTAGTTATTCAAATTGAACTTTAAATATTTGCTAAAGCTGTTTCTGAATATTATCAAAACCTCTAAATAAGGGAAATATCCATGGGCGTAGCTAAGTGATCAAGGGGGCAGCTGCCCCTCTAATCAAGTAAATAAATAAAAATAATTAACTAAATGTAGAAATAAAATATACGTGGGGAAAGTTAAGTCTATACATAAATGGTTTTGGAATCCCTTGGCTATGGAATTCCTTAAATACGGCAACACATACCACAACAGTAAGCCTTTATTAAGCTCTTCTTTTGATCAACCTGTAGCTTGAATTAAATTTTCCAATGTGTTCATTTTAGTATTCACAAACTAAAAAAAATTTTTTTTGATAGATAATGAGCCTCACTTCTATAAGTAATTTGTAAATTTATAGAAAAAGTAAAAACCTTAATTTAATAAGCATTTTTATTTTTTAATTATAATTTAAGACTATTACTTGGTCTTTTTACATCTTTTAAATAATAATAGCCTGCTTCGGCGGCCGCGTGGTCTAACGCGCTACTCTTGGAGTAGGCTAGACTGGCAATGACGGGGAGATCAAGGTTCGAATTATAAGCTGCAAGACTTCGACTACAAAGCTGAACTATTGAACAACATGTGGAAGGAGAAGAAACTCAGCAAAGAGCAGCTAAAAGAGCTGAATCTAGCAGACCTGGTAAAAGAGGCGGAACTCTTTTACCCTACCACAAAAAATGCTCTGCTCATCTCTCTTGCTCAGCCATGCACCACTTGTACCGTAGAGCGGTCATTCAGTACCTTGCGGAGAATAAAGACCTGGCTAAGGTTGACGATGACAGGGGAGCGTCTCAATGGGCTGTGCTTACTGAGTGCGCACAGAAAAACTGCATTGGAAAAAAGGAGAAATTTGAGAATTAAGTGTTAAATAGGTTTTCAGAAAATTCAAGAAAAATGTCATTAGCTTAAGATATTTTTGATAAGATTATTTGCAATTTTGCATTCGAGAAAACTAGTTTCAATTGATGGGCGTAGCCAGGGCGGAGCAGGGGAAGGCACTTTCCACCCTAAATTTCTGGAAATGAAAGCAAAGGTACTGCATTATCGGTTGACCGTAAAGTTGCCGCCCCCTTCCACCCCCCACCCTTGGAAAAAATTCTTCCTACACCCTACGACATATCCGTCTTTATTGTTATAATTTTATATTTGAGGGTAGTTTTAACTTTATTTGCTACTGATTTACGCCTTTTAATTATCTTATTCTTCATAGGAGCCCAAAACTGTAACCTGTTGCTGTGAACTCGCGTTTGTAAGAAGGTATTATGAAGATCTTGTCCAACTTTTGAAACATTGTCTAACGACACTTGTACATCCTGTTAGTTTCATTTGGATTAATACATGTGAGAATATTTGGAACAGAACCATCAAATGTCCATTGCTCGATTTCAATATAAGATTTCTATGATGTTTGCAGACTGAAACAAAATTTTCAGATCTCTGCTTTTGATCATCGTCTCTTTCATCTTCTACTATTAGCTTTTCTTTCATAAACCTGTGAAACTCTCTCTTGTTTGTTATACTCTCTTGGACGAGAAAATACTATTTCCTTGTCTGAAAGCTTTGTATCAATACATGTGTTCAACTGTTTACATGATATAATGGGTGGTTCGTGCGCGTTATTTGAAGAACAAATATACTTGTATGTCCCTTCAAGAATGCCAATTCCAAACACTTGCCCCAGTGACAGTTTCCCTTCCAGAATATTGATTAATTCTACTTCTGCTACCAGTGACGAAACACATCTTCCATCTTTGGAATGTTCTTCATTAAATATTTGCTGTTTTTATTGAAGCACATTCGTGACATTTTTGGTCCAACATTTTTGATGATGCATTACAACAATAATTGTGTTTGTTTCATTCATATTTATTTATTTACTTAAGCTTACTTTGAGTTTATTCTCATTTCTAGGTTTTATAGCTTAACGTAAGCTTCTACCAGCTTTGTCAGCTGAAACATTTCTTAGGTTTTCTTTCTATGAGGCTGGCTAATCACAAAAAAAAAAGCATGTGCCCTTTTCATAAGCTACATTCTGTGACCAATCATACTATGGTTAGAGCTCTTTGCAGAGAATGAATGTCCTTGAGGTTTCATGCACTCTGAAGAGGGCTTTTGACCTTCTCACGTTAGCTAGAAACTCGTACCTCTTTTGAAGTCTTTCAATTAATTTTTGAGTGGTGACAGATTGGTAACACGATCAGTGCAACTTCACATTTTTGTGTTTCAGTATATCAACATTAACGCCAGTGCTGAAATTCTTCATGGTTTTGTCACTGTTTTCCCACCATATTTTGCTCGCTTCGTGAGTCACCTGAACGTTCTCAGTTTTCTCACAACTGTCGCTTGAAGGTTGTAAAACACATCTATAAGACGATTGAGAACTACAAATGAAACAGGATGGCTTATTATATGCCTTCTTTTTGTTCTTTAAACTAGCATCAAATATAGAGATCATTTGGTATTCATGCACCACTCTGAAATTATAGAGAAAATTAAACTGGGCCAACATTGGATTATTTGTTCAACAATTTATCTCAAACAAAGCATAATTGTAAGTTGTGTAGCAAAAATAAACAAGTCATGGGGTGATTTCAAACATTAATATTTTCAATGTTCAGGAAATATACGGAAAACTTCAATATAAATCTTTTGAATCCTACATACAAATATATAATGACCTTTTTTTGTGTGGAATTAAAGGAGAAATACATTTTGTATGGAACATGTGTTGATAAAACGGAGGTTTACTTGGTTGGATAGTTGGAAAAATTGTTTGTGATGGTAGCCATTTTGATTTTCCCGTGCATCCAAGCGTACCATTTTAGAAAGTTCCACTATTGACATTATATTTCTCCGAGGTGAAAGAAAGAGATTTAGACCATTCCCACACTTGTATCATCATGGAGCCCACGGGAGTTTGTGTTTGTCTGTTTGACAGGCGACTGTGAAACTTGTGAGACGTTGTTGCAAAACATCACATTCTAACAAAGAGTATAAATTAAATATTATACACAGTTACAGAAACATTGAGAAAGGTAGAACATCTTTGTCAACCAAAGAGTATAAAAATCAATTCAGAATTTTAAAGAACTACTTAAAATATAGAAATAGTTGCTTATATCTCGGAAACTATTAGTTTGAAAAAATAAATTTCAATTATAAGATTTGTTTTAAATATCTCTATATATTTATAACTATAAGTTATTTCGTATATCAAAGAGTTATGAAAATCTGATAAAATTTGGAAATTTTTGCATCTTTTCATGGAAAAATGATATTCGCGATTTTGTTTGTAGGTAATGTTAAACAACACCTAGATACAAATTAAATCAAAAAGGTTTGAATTTATTTTGAGAAAACAGATTTTTCAATTTTCACCCTTAAGTAAGCTACCCTTAATTTCATAGTTGTATTATATTAAATTTAACTACAAAAATATATCGGGTGGAACCAATGAAAAGTCTATATAGTATACACCAAGTCTTAGCCTGATCGGTAAAATGGTCTCTACTCCAGGCTGAGATACAGACACACAGACATACAGACAAACAGACATACAGATGGACAGTCTGACATTTTTATGACTGTATTAAACATACTCGGTAGCCGTGCTGTATATAATGCAGTCTGTATGGTATATATTTTGAATGAGCAGTACATTATGTTTGTGATTTATTCTATCGATTTTCATAGATGAAAAAGTATTTATTCATTTATTTATAATTTAGTTCTATTTCAGTTATATGCAAGATATTATTAAAACGTAAAGCTCACCAGAACGATATGTACTACAAAGTATTTTTTATGTGCCATCTTAACAATTATATTACTAGGGACGAGGATATTCATAACATATTATTTACCTACGAAATTGAATGTGGTTTAATTTAAATAGGCATGGTTCGCTCCAACATTTTTGTTTGTTTTATTTTAAATGATTTCTTGATTAACTTATTGTATATTTATTTGAATAAATAAGTTTATTATGATGCATCTATTTTTAACTTATTGATTAAAATATAACGATATATAATTTTCAGAAGTGAACGAGGTGTAAAAAGTATAATCTCATAGTCAACCTAACCCTAATTAGTACTTTCAGCTAACTAAACGAGACAAAGTTTATAGTAAAATCAGAACAGTAATTTAAAAAAATCCCAAATAATTATCTGGTGCTTCCGAAATTAGATAGTGCTGTTTTCTGAGTATTTTGGCCTTCCCCACCCCCACCCCCCCAATAATTGTCATGAGGGGGCTGGGCCTCCATAAAAACTGAAATGTTAAATTGTCATTTATTTTTTCTGGCTTTTGCATACTTATATTTACTACGATATGAAGCCATCCTTTACAGAAGAGAACCACTAAAATGTATCCCTTACAGGTGATAAGAATAAAGCCACGTTATGCTCGACAGGGGGGAAGTACTATAGGCTGTTCACAGTAGAGAGAGGTTTCTAGGGTGGTCTTCTGGTCACTCCACAGGTTTCTGAGAATTTCTACAAAGCGTTTATCCTATAAACATCTTCCTACCATGAACAGTCTTGTTTAACAGTGTGGTAGCCCAGTCAATCATAAAAAAAGAAATTACCGTACCTTATATTCAGTTTTAATATTTTAGGAAATAATAATTACTATATTTTACTCACTGTCAAACATTTTTATTGTAAAAAAGTAGAGAAGACCAACTCAAAACTGTAGTAGCTTTAAGAAAACAGAAAAATCTGTTAACCTTTCTGGGAGATGATACATTTTGATCAGGGCTATAAGTTTTTTACTACGAATATTGACGTAGATTACATTTTAAAAATACAACTTTATAAGATCCTGCCGTGACAGAAGTTTTATTTTGTGAAACATTTTCATAAAAAAGACAAGTTCAAATTATATGAACTATATATTTTTCTATTTCTATCAATAAGCTTGTATAGTAAAATGTGTGTTACTGCAGAATGTTAGGTGACATTATTATATTAGCTTCTATAATATTATATATTTTTTCAAATGCAATAAAAACTTTGAAAAGAAGATGAAGTGTATTTCTCTCTCATGAGGTTGAAAATGTAATATCTTGTCATAAAACTGAAACCTTTGGGCTCGGCCCTCTCTAATAATTTACAAAATTGGGCGCCTATGATTGTACAGCGTCTAGAGAAGATTGTTAGACTATTCTAGGCTTATAAGACTTTTTTTTGCTAATTTTAAACATTTATGATTGGGTGTTTATAATTATTATTATAAAGGGCCAAACAAATGTAAAATTATTTTGTTTCTATTATATGTTTAATGTTCGCAGGTAGAGAATGACAGACTTGGTATTTCGTTGATGTGGGCTGTAGAGAATTTTTTATTGCTATTAATAAATCTTTACCTTCAAAGTAAAATATTTATAATAATGTTCCAAAGAGTGAAGTAGTATCAAAAAAGGCAAAGATTTTAGTAATATGTAAAAGTGTGTTAATGCCAACGTTGTTTTACGGATGTGAAGCGTGGGCTGTCAGGAGAAACACAAGAGCAAGATGAAGGCGGTTGGAATGAGATATCTAAGAAATGTATGTGAAAAGACTCGTATGGACAGAGTCAGTAATGAATGGGTGCTGAGGGAGTGCGGTTTGAAAAGGAACACAATAGGTCAATGTGAAAGAAGTGTCTTACATTGGTTTAGACATATTGAGAGGATGAGTGTGGATCAATTGTTGAAACAAATATATGAAGGTAAAGTGTGTGGATCATGGCCATATAAGACGTGGCTAAATGTTGTAAAAGAATGTGTTAAAAAGAGAAACATTAAGAGTATTAAAAATAAAAGAGTATGTGTGACTCGGTGTATGGATGTTGTTGAAGCGAAGGGAGTTTCCAAGGATAGGGAAGTGTGTATGTATATAAAGTAAACTAATATTGCCGCGAGTTTACCTAGCAGATCCACCCAGCCAAACAACACCTCTCTCTTGTAGCGGACCATGGGCCACGACACAAAGCCAACTTCCAGTGGGGCTCTCATGTCTCTGAAACACGGCAATTACAAATATTGGTGTATGATACATATATAGACTTCATTTATTTTTGAACTATTTTACTGTGCTAATTGTATGTTTGTAGACAGGTGGGCAGTTTGAACAGTTACTGTAAGCTTGCTGACCTATGATCACGTGTGTAGCGCTTATAAATAAATGCCCATGCCATTGTAATATGTGTCACATCATTATCCCTGTTTCTGCGCATTTCCGTCGCCATTCAAGCCTTGAAGAGATCTTCTCCGGATATGGTTTCCTTATATCAAATTGCTCCATTTACACCTACCTACCTACCTTCCCTTAAGTGTTGTATTATTTGTTCATGAACAACATGTATATTTACCATACTAATGTGCTAAGGATAATAAATAAAGCATTTTAGAGGAAATGTGCCCGTATTTAGGTGGCAGAAAATTGAGAAACCATTAAAGAAAAATCAGCATCAGTAACCCCGGCTAGGATTCAAGCCTAGCAAACCAAAGTTAACGAGCTGTACACTTACACTAACTGCCCACTAGTCTGGATGTCACCTTATCAATAGTATTATATTGTATTGATAACCAATGTCACCTTTTAAAATACTCTTAAAATAAGCTGGGATCAAAGTAAGTGTTACATAACGAACACCACCACGTCTCTAGTTAGAGACTTTTCAAAGTGGAATCCACTCGCCCTGGGGGGTCTGGCAGTCAGTGTCTTTGGGGGACCAAATATTTTTCTCGAGGCTCCTAAAACCCACCATGGGCGTGTCCATCAAGCGTAGCCATGCGTGTAAACCAAGCAATTTAGGAGCCCATGACCCTGTGCCAACCTTCGATCTCTTTCATCACCGGATATCTAGAAATCCCCCACAAACTTGGGTAGTATTCCATCAGCCGGAGGTGTTGGTTCCTTCTTCCGTGTATGCTGGGCACACACGTCAGGTAGTTAAGACACAACCTATAAATCACTCTTACTCAAAGAGGGCTTTACCTTAAGTATCCCTATTGTAAGTCAAAACTTGATCTTAGAAAGAACCTTGAAAAGGACTTCTACCTATGTCACCCCGTTTGTGTCCTCGGAGGAGGTCAGGGGCCTACCCTTAGGAAACGTCTTAAAGCGGGCTAAGTTGCTCAGCGGGGACCTCGTTGAGGTGGTCTGATCAGCTTTCTTGAAAGGTACAAGCTACCAACAGCTTAGTGTGTGGTACGTTGGGGGGGGGGGGGGGGGGGGGGG
>CABFWO010006807.1:0-12604 GCA_902155825.1 Timema genevievae | reverse complement strand
GGGGGTTGAGGGGGATCCCACCCAGTCACTCAAACACAAGTCGACCTCTGCAAAAATGTAGCTGCCCATCAGGGAAAACCCCCTGGACGTTTACCAGGGGCCACCACGAAGAGGCGTAGTAATTTCTGGACGAAGAAGATCCCACAGACAGGGAAAGGAAGCCTCTTTCTTGTCCCACCCAGGTAAGGGCAGTCGCCACTAGGCCAAGAATTTGCCCCGACTTGGAGCTACCCCCCACTAAATGTATGTATGTATGTATGTATGTATGTATGTACGTACGCACCTATATATTTATTAGTTTCCTACTGGTAAGCTAGTTGAAGTCCCTGATATTTAATGAAATATAATGTAGCCTTGTCTTCTTGCTAGTGATACATACCTTCTAGTACTGAGCAACTTGACGACCTCGTACACGGTATTACTACACCCCAACTCACAGTAGCACTTCACTCCGCGCTTGATATCGTCTGAAAGAATATATCACTACTTGAGACTGCCTCAGAGTTGTAGTGCATCTATTGAAAGTGATACTTCCTCAATGTTCAATAACGTGATTGCTGTCAACAAATCTTCAAGGTCATCTTAAATATCTAGATTCACAGTTTCCATGCTATAATTATAACAGGTTTCTCTCCAGGGAATGTATGTTTCTTACTGAGAATATATTTGACATAGTCATGTAGACATTGCCATCCACTATATTCTGAAGCGAAGGCTTTTCCCAGTTAAACTGGTGTTCTCAATTACCAATAATTAATTACAAGGTCATAAACATGTTAAAAATAATTCAACTTAATAAACACAGCCAAGCAACTAAATTTCTTTAAAAATATATATTTTATATAACACATGGAAATTCAAGAAGTTATACTATTAATCTCTTCTTTACTAAATAAGTGTACAATTCTTGAGTTGTAGTTTATCACTTGTAGCCTACTTGATAACTTACCTACATGTTTAGCAAGACAAGTCAAGCCCTTCAGGTCGCAATGCTTGAATGTACCTGAAATCACAATCATTTCAACATTACAGCTGCAAATAACATCAACTATCCTTTAGAGTTCTTGGTTTCAACCTTGGTGAGGTCGAATTGTTATCACCTTTGATGATTGTGCTAAGCAGTTCTGAAACATTATTAAATACCTGGATTTGAGAGATAAATAATAAAAAGATTAAATAAACTATTTTCAATTAAGTTTTGTTGTAATTATAATATAAGATTATCAAAATGTTCAATAAACTCATGTTTTAGAGCCGTTTCACACGAGGCAACTATCGCCGGTCAACTATCGTTCTGTTGATTAACATTGAGGTAGATTGGGGGTTTCACTCGAGAGGTGAGCCGAGAGATCAAGTACACCCAAGTCACCTATGATCTACCAAATGTGGTAGTTTTTCATGTCGATGACGTAACTTGTTGAATTTATGTATAAAATAGCTTGTCGAAAAAGTCTTCTTCGCATGGGCGTCTGCTCTATTGGAACTTGCGGGACTCAGGTAGCCATGAAAATTAGCAAAGCTTCATTTCATTTTTAGTGTAAATAAACATCTAAATTCATAGCTATCAATTAAAATAAAATGAATAGCAATTAGTGATCCAAGAAACTTTATAAGGATTTACGTATGTTTGCGTTACCAACCGTAGTGATATCTGGGGCTCATCACTCATGTTTAGTGATGGCTGTGACCTTGACAACGCTTGATAGTTGGAAGTCGTGCGTTGCAGTCTATTGCTTGACTTTTGGGCTCTAGCCCTGTTTCGTAACCTCTCAATAGATGGGGGTAGCAAGTGTGCACAGTATGGAGTTTACGCCTATTTTATCGATAAGGTGAGCTGATACACAAGTAATGGGGCTAGTTCTTGGTGTAACATTCTGTTGCCATTGATTGTGAAACGTGCATACATTAATTGACGTCACCCTGAATCTAGTTTTTGAGTGATGACGTCATTGGAGTTTATTTTTATTTATTATTTTTTTTTTAATCCTTACATTCTGCCCCAGTGCCTATTCTATATACTGAGGCGCTATTCCTACATTAAACTGTTGTTCCCATTTTTACCCTTATACCATTTTTTTTATTAACTACATGTAGATTTAAACACTTAACCTAATCGTCCGTAAACTCCCATCAAAGACTATACCCTACTATCTCACACTATAGTTGGTCCGCCCCGGGTATTTAATGCCCCCGGTACCCCTCGCCGCTCCGCAGACCCGCGACCGCCTGGGACCATGTTTTCAGGGCCGCGGGTCCAAGTCTCGGCGATGAGCATCCCCCTAACCACCACCTGGGGAGGCGCCCTACCGGAGTTTTCACTCCGCCTACTTTCTATAGACCACTACCAAGGACCTATTCTAACTTAACCTAAACTAATACTTATACAAGGAATTTTTCACTACTGTATTACAATCACTACACACTACTCTATTTTAGCCGGCTCTTGTTGTCCTTCTCCAGCACTCTTCTTCTTCCATGCTGCCATCGTTCTCTTGCTTCCCAGCTGGAACCGGGACTTCCACTGGTTCATCAGCAGTTTTCACCACTGGCATCCAGCGGGAATCCACCATCAGCTGGGCTCCGGCTTACCAGGAGCCATTTCTGAGTCTGTCCGGCCGGCTTGTAAACCCACCTAGACTACCCATCTACTCTATTCTATCCCTACCAGTTTCTGTCAAGGAAGTCCCCTTCATCCGTCTCGTCTTCACTTGTCGTCGCATCCATGTCCATACTCGTCATTGGAGTGTTGAAACTCTGACAAATATGGTGAAACCCGGTGTCAGTGTGGTGGTGATAAATCTAGACAAGTTGAAACAGGAAAATGGGTGTGCCTCATCATAAACACAGATACACAATCCAAATATGGACAAGATATCGACAAGAATAGCGTGGGGGAGTCATTTGAGATATTTTTTCCCCTATCGTATTTTGCATCTATGCGTAAAACTATTTCCCAATGTTCTCATATCACTGTACAATTTCAAGCATTAGCCTCAGACGTTTGCAGCCATTTTTGTATCACATTACCTTCTCTACTGCACACAGAGCATTGAAATTAAATGTTTCCTGGCCCTATTATCACCCATCAATAACCGCCATGGTTTTGAGATATTACAACATATGTGTCAAGATGACAGCGTCTTGATACCTCTCAAGAAACTGCGTCCATTCAGCGTGCGACCTGTATTCTCCCTTCATTGGTGGTGGCTATAAAAGAGCATCCCAGTGGCGTTCCACCTAGTGATGGGTACAATCGAGTAAAATTACTAGAGAAGTTTTTAGCGAATCATCTACTCGAATCGTTCCATGGCAATTGGTTGGACAACATTACTCGGGAGTCTTGTAATGGAATTCGATACTAATAACATGTCCATAATCTCTTCCTGTAGGAGGCAGTCAACACTGACAGTGACCTCAACCCTTTTATTTACAGGTTTCACGTTGCGTGTACAATCAATATGAAAGTATGCGTTTTAAGAAGTGACTCACAAAAAAAAAGAGAGAAAAAATAGTTTTGTGCAATTTTAAATAAAATGAACTTTTCTTTTTACATCCATGTTAAAGAAATTGATTATAATTGTATCTTTTTAAAAGTGAAAACAGTTTTATTTATTCCATTTTTTAACTTACTACTCTAATTAGTTTTAATTTATAAATTATCATATTTTATTAAGGAGAAATTATAATCAATAAATTAAGAAAGACAATAATTAGTTGCGTTATATGCAATTGTGGAAATAAGATTGCCGAGTGCCGAGGTGCGGCGAAAAAAATTGAATAGCTTTCATCGAGTACTTTTAAAAAGAATCAGAAATGTAATAAGCTTAGTTTGCATACTTTCTATTGTGTACTTTACATCTGCGAGTATTTTGTATTAAAAATACATGTGAAACATTTAAACCATTAAGGGTCATTTTTGCGTAGCAGCAGAAACTGTTGGTGAAAAATTTTCTCTAAGGGAATATTTCTTTTAAATGGAAATAACATGGTTAACAGTCCAGCCAATAAGATCGATTCTCACTTAGCTGGTAATATAAGAGAAAATAAAAGAATAACACGGTCCGAGTAAAGTTACTCGAGTGATCCCGGAAGAATCGAGTACAACGATTACACAACACAATCGAGCTACTCGATTATTTTACTCGATTGTGCCCATCACTAGATCTTGATATTATGGCAGCCATCGAAGTGAGCACACATTAAGGAAAGCCGACAAGTGTATGCGCAAAGCAAAGCTGGTGAAACCACTCGCCATAGTCAGTATTTTCGATAAGATGTTTCCATAGGACGTAGTTGAAAAACAAAGGAGTCATCGTCGACACGGGTGTCAAGAACAGAGTCATCGTCGACATGGGTGTCAAGAACAGAGTCATCGTCGACATGGGTGTCAAGAACAGAGTCATCGTCGACATGGGTGCAAGAACAGAGTCATCGTCAACATGGGTGTCAAGAACAGAGTCATCGTCAACATGGGTGTCAAGAACAGAGTCATCGTCAACATGGGTGTCAAGAACAGAGTCATCGTCAACATGAGTGTCAAGAACAGAGTCATCGTCAACATGGGTGTCAAGAACAGAGTCATCGTCGACATGGGTGTCAAGAACAGAGCTGAATTTTGGTAGAGAAGTTAAAAATAATGTCTAATTTAACGTAATAAATGTTCACAAAGTTCTGGTGTGAGATTCCACCGCCATCTTAAAAAGATGGCGCCCAAAATGAGTTATATTAGAATATCTCACCAATAGTTGATTTTAGAGGAAATTTGTTTTTATAAATATTAATCATGGTACAAAACTTTACATACATGGATTTTTCTCGTAAGACGCTTAGTTTATGCATTACACCCCACAAAATCTTTCTCCATGACACTTGTCGAACTAGAAAATCTAGTTCCTAGTTTGTTTTTTGTGGTGCTTTTACTGATCCTGACGTTATTATTAGGTTTTCTTAAAACTGTCAAAGGGGTAGGTGTTACTATAACCATCCTTCCCCCTTCCCCTCTGTGCGATGCAGCAAATGCCATACAGGCACATGTTATCATAGTTTTCATTCATCTTCACGCATTTGCTAGACAGACACTATTTATAAATTTATAGAATGTAAATAATATATAATTAATTGGGAGACCCACCAGAATCAGAATAAGTTCCCACGTACTTCCTCCCTCATATTTTATAGCTTTTACTAAGGTTCAATAATTAATAGTGTGGAATATAATATAGGCGAATAAATTAGATGACAATAACTACACTAAATACATATTTATTTAAAAAACATACACATATTAGAATTAAAAAGAAAGTTTTCAAATTTTTTTCGAGTATCTTTTTCAAAATTGTTACTATCACTACTTACACATTTGCACAATGAAATACATTTCAAAGCAGGTTTCTTACAACTGCATGCCAATGGACGGCAGCTAGAATTACATTTGCATGGCTTAACTAAAGAATCAGGTAGGGGTTCTTTGGTCATTTGTTTTGGATACAAATTATTTTCTCGTAGCTCATAGCCAAATTGTAGGAAATCAATGGGCTCAAATATTCGACCAGATTAGCTTTTCCACAAATAAACTTGTGCTGAAGCCCTTGAACAGTGTAAGTACAATGCATCAGAGGTGCATACCACTCTTGAAATAATTTAAACCAAAGCCTATAATATGTTGGGAAATTAATTTATGTTGAAATTCATCCACTGTAGTTTTTTGTTTGGACAGCAGGTAGGTGCAAAATTTTTCCAGGTCTTGAAAATTATGATTACTTAACAACCCATTTCTCAAAATGGAAAGTGCATCCTGAGCAAAATCAAATGACGCGATAGTTAAAGCTTACTTTTTGGTACCTATGCGACTAGTGGTATCACAGCCAGTTAAAGAATGTAGTGCTGGCAAGACATTACAGATATGTTCACCAAGAAATTCAGCTGACAAATGGCATCCTAAAACATGGTTTTTCTTCTGCGATCCCTCAAACCACAATCCTTGGTAGCCAATATTTGCAAGTTTAGTCCAGAAATAAATAACCAATATAAAAACATATGTGTCGGGACTCGGAATGATAATCTCCGCATTTTGTATTAGTACAGCATTAAATATATGACAGAACATTCTTGAATCGGCTTCTAAGTGATTTTATTTTAAATCAATGACGTCAAGGAACGATGATTCCTATAATTTAAAGCATTTTGTCTGTTCATAAAATCCACCGCAAATGTACAGCTCACTTTCTTCGTTGATTTTTGCAAATGTGGAAGCATCTTTGCAAAGAAATTTTACCAGCTGTAATTTATTTTGAGTGCTCAAACTAAAATAATTTTTGCAGTCTGTAGGGACTTTTGTCAAAGGACCTGATATGACTACAAGTTTTGAAGATTGTCACCTGGATCGTAACTTTAATTCAAAATTTTTTATAGAAATATCGTCATATCGATCAAATACAACATTAACTCTTTTAATACAAGGCCGAGGTAAAAGTATCATCAACTGGTTAATAAAGGCTTCTGTAAAATGAACAAATATGCTGAACTTTTTAAGTTTAATTTGATGCACAAGTGCCATGCCGTATACAATGTGAACTTTCGGATTATCAGAGGATAAACTTTCTTTTAGTCCATTATTGTTTCCACATTCATGTTTGCTTTCTATTTCGAGGGCCAAAATTGATTTGGAAGACTTTCTATAAAGGCCATTTGAATCGAAAAGATATCTCGAATAATCCAATATTGCATATGATGCCAACATTTTGAGGTCAAATCCTCGCTGAGTAGCTAGTATAAAGGAATGTTGAACTCCTGTTATATCTTTCGTATCTTGTAATTGTTTACTGAAACTTGTACTTTTCGTTTGTTTTTGGTAATAATCAAAGCTGTAAAATGGCGTTTTCTCTATGGGGTCGAAAACACTTTTCTGTTTTAGTTCTAACCGTTCTCTTTCGTATACCTTAATCAAGGATTCTCCATATTGTTTAACGTTGAGCAAGCATTGTGACGTTGGTTTTTCGGCTACAGAACCAGTATCTACGTTACAAAGGCAACTATTTTCGTTATTTACCTCAAAACCGCAATCAGACGTTGAATATATTTTTCATCCTTAGCGATCCTTGATTCATTCCACTCCCTATGGAAACTAGAATCAATATCAGTAGTGGCATCGATTTGCATTCCAAGATATGACAACAATGTAGAGTGAATTAAATTTTTGAAAGGATCCAGAAGCACCCATTTCTGTATTGTTTCTTTGTTTTGTGTAATTCCAATTAAGGCTCCGGTCACTGCAGAAGACCGATTTTGAGATTGTTCTAGTGCTAAATCACAGACCACTGAGTTGAATTTCCCCTTGGATCGTTCCACTGAAAGCATTCCTTTTTGAAACTCATCTACGACTTCTTTAGGTAATTGAATAATGTCCTGCAAATAAAGTGTTACTCCGCGAATATAGTTTGTGTGATTCTACTAGAATTCTGTTAAGTCCACTTCCTTCTATGAATTGGCCTAAACATCTTTATTTTTTTTTTTTTTTTTGCAAATGAAATGTCACACGAGAGAACCGCTACTTCTTTATTTAAAGACAGACACAAGTCAATGAAGTTTTTCACTGCAGTATAAACGACATCTTGTGACGTGGGTGGATGAGGAATGAGTGGACAAAATCCAACAGTCGATATGGATACATTTTTAGACGATAGAAGTAGTTGGAATGGCGTCCATCCAGGGAAGATATTAGTGAAAGGTGTCAAGAAATAGTTTTTTGATTTATCGTACTGCAGCTTATACAAGACCTATAAAAGATTTACATTTTGTGAATTAATTTGAGGACTATCTAATAAACAACTAGTCTTGACATAATTTGATGTTGTAGGATTTACTTTCGGTATACTACAATGATACATTTCTTGACAGTTCAAACTTTTTAAATTATATTCACCATTTTCACAAGTACTCTGAAAATTAATAAGAGATACTTCGTTCTGTTTAGAAGTTTGTTCTCGATATACAACCATAAGAGTCAAATGAGTAGAATCTTTTCCATTTAAAGTTTCTTCATTGAAATCATTATTGTCGATGGCTCAGTGTAAAAACAATGATTGATTTCGCACAATATTCTTAGGTATAAGCACCTTTATATCTTCACCCTCACACAAAATAGATATAGTTACTTCTGCGTCAAGATCTTTTAATGCCTTATTGCTAATACAATGACCTAATTTATTCAAAATAGTAATCAGATGTTTCAATCTACTCAGATGGTGAAAATATTCCGCAAGGTATAAATACTTGGGGGTTTCTTTTCAGTTATAGCGTAAAACACTCACAGAATACTGATTTGGCCCGCAAGCGAACTCTTTCTTCTAATTTATTGTTTTTGGCACTGAATGAAGTTTGTATGAAGATCGTCCAAACTGGTGGCAGAACAATTTTATTTAATGCGCTCTCTATTAAGATTTCGTCCCACAAATAACCGTCCAGTAAAAGTTCTGTAGTTAATGCCTTTTTTCTCAGTTGTTTCACACACTTTTTCATAGTGATTTTATCTTAATCCACCTGAAGGACACGTTCAATTACTTCACAAAGAGGGATGTCACACATAAACACCATAGAACACTTCGATCTATCACACGGATAGGTGAATAATGTTTTTTCACCATATTTATCAATAACAAGTGTTTCGATCACTCGAGTTTCTACAACTGCATCATCTAGAGTGAGCTCAGCCATCCGTGTCGCCAAGCATGATAATTTAAAAGAGCAAGTACGAAATGTATCTTTTATTTCATTTCTTAGTTTTTCAAAATAATTATCTAGTTTTTCTTGGGGTATTTCAGACGAAAGTCAGCCCGGTTTGTTCTCAGAGGATCTCGGTAATCTTATATAATCTCGGTATCAAGTTTTATGGTACCTTACTTATATAGCAAACAAGTCTTGAGGTGTTTGACAGGTACTTATTGCTGTAAAAATGTTATCTTGCTTAAAGTGTGCAGTATTGAAAATATTTTCTGCCGCAGAAAGTTCAGAACACAGAAAAAATTTGTTGTTAATATTTTTCGTTTGTTGATTACATATTAAACACTCCAATACCTGTGAAGACACTGCAGTGTTCCTTAGAGAAGTGCGAACATTGTCGGTAGATGCAACAAAACTGAAACTAGAACTTTCTTCTTTTCTAAATAATTATATTTCTTGACGTCGAACTTTTTACTCACTTACGTAACTCGCCATATAATTTCTATGCCAAGAAAAACATTGAACATTGGATTCCAAATTGCATAGGTTATTGAACTTTTCAGTTACTTCACCTTAACGCCTCTCCGCTGCACGTTTTACAGTAAGTAATGACTGTACCTTTGGTTCTTTCACTAGTTGCCCTGATATACCTCAAAACAAACACTCACTTTCATTGGGTTTCTTCCTCTTCAAATTAACGACTTGCACTGACATTTTTTCACAAAAATACTTATAAAATGCGTACATAGTAATATAATAAGTTCATAAACTTACAGTAACATCAGTTTACGATGTTGATTCACGACTGTCAACGTGACAACTGCGCCAACACCAACGCAAGGGACATGATAAGCATGGCAGTGAGAGGGTGCTGGGGGTGGAGCGAATAAAGGGGGTGGAAGGGGAAAGGATCACACTTACGCACGGCAACATGCATTTCTATACAGCTTAAAGTGGCAGGCATGCGTACCTCAAAATATTTTGCGGTCCTCATATTTTGCAAACGAGAATACCTTTGAAGCCTGCACTATTAGCGCTCAGCTAGTCTTTCTCACCAAGAACATTTTGAAAGTAAGCTGTTTTAAGGAGTTCTCACTTGGAAGCGCTGTTATCACTGGACATTTTAAGTTCTACCTGACTCGAGGAGCGCAGCAAATCTCCCGTAAGATGGTGTATTTGTTATTTCCTTGTCTGTGCCATGGGCATGGGATGATTCTTGGATATCTCAGTGTACTCTGCAAAAGGTCCCGAGTTCGATTCCCGTGTCCAGGTGTCATTTTTCAATTTTCAGAATCGCTTCAATTAGTTACCATAATGGTAATAGAAGAAAGGCAGACACCTGCATAGTGTGTGGGCTCTCTCCAAGTAGATACCTGAGTGTGTGAAAGTTACAACTACCTTCACACTGTAACCTCTCCTAAAGTAGTTACCTGATTGAGGATAGAAGAAAGGCAGACACTTGCACAGCTTGTAGGCCCTCTCCAAGCGACACTCGCTCATGCAGGCGGTGTAGGAATACACAGTGTCTGTGTGGAGCTTCAATTCATCCTCAAACACACAGCGACGTTGTTTGATAGACAGTTGACGTGCGTCAGAGGTTGTATACGTCGTCTTGGACGAGAAAGAGATCTGGTTTATATTCCGTCTCCACACGTGTTGGGGAGGAACATCAATTACAGGGATCTCGTTATAGTTCAAGATGAATACCTGCAATTGCAGTTGTTGGTTTACTATTGGTCAAACAAGAGACACATAGCATAAAGAGTCAAAACACTTTCCCCAATATCTATTGTTCTCAAACGATAATTATATTAATTGATGTTATTAAAACTAATAAGTGGGTGTTAACCCTAGGATCAGTCCTAAAAGCTGAATAAAGTTCAATTAAGTGAAAGAAGACAAACTGGATATGGAAATCGAACCAGTGTTTAAGCATCAAACTTTTGTCTAAAACCCTTCATTGTCTCTTCTGCGTAATTTCTAATCACGAATCTTCTTTATTCATAATATTAGAGGAAGAATAGACTAAGACGAATAAAATAATATTCTTTAAGACAAATGTAATTAATAATCACTTAGAGCCTAAAACATTTTAACAACTTCATTAATCCTTATGCGTACTTTCTAAACAATAATATATTCTACACATCTTCTTAGAGGAATAATGAACTAAGGGAGATAAATGAATAAAACACTATGGACACAATGTATAAATCCTAGGTTGAACGAAAATAAGGGGGAAAAAACCTCCCCCTTCTAGCACTCACCCCCTTAACACATCACCATCCTCCACGCCATGATATTTGGCGGCCAGATAGTCGGTGACCTGACCCTAGACCGCTTGAGCCCATAATTACTCTATAGCCATCTTCCCTTATGGATTAAATACTATAAATTCTAATAATAATAATAATAATAATAATAATAATAATAATTTCTAATGCTACATTAAAGGTTACCTTCCTTTATACATTAAATACTACCATGTACATCCTTAATCACTAATGGTGCATTAAACATTAAATCTCTCATCCTTGAAGATAATGTGGATGCATAATGTACACACACTTTCATCTTTGTAAATATTTTATAGACGCTATGGTTCTTTACTCATTATTGTAATAATAATCTCTTTAATGGAACAAACATAAATTATCCTCAAATCTTGGGCTTAAGTTAAACTAGAAAAAAAAAACACCAACAGATATAAACATCGAGACTCTAATTAAAAATAAGTGTTCGGAGTGTCCTCTGGTGAGTTTGAACTGGGCAAGGGACTATTTTCACCAGATTGTACCCCGCAATCATCTCCTTCTCCTCTCTACACACACCTGCCAGACACTGCGGACCTCCACGGCTCGTCCAGGCTGCTGTCCAGAAAGGTAGCCCACAGTGTGTAAGTGCGGGAGGAAAAGGGTGTTAAAGATAAATTATGGTATGCAAGGCCGTAGTCAGGGGGGGGGTTTTCGGGGTTCAAACCCCCCTTCTCCCGAAATTTTATGAACAAAATATATATGGCTTTATTTATGGTTCAAAAAATATCAAAATTAAGGTACAAGTACAAATTATGGGGCTGTGTTACCATAAAAATCAGAGAGCTTCCAGAGGTGTTTATTAATTAGAATTTTTTCTAGCCTTCGGCAGTTATGGTGTTATGTTGTAATAAAAAAAAATTTCAGATAGCTTCTAGAGGTGTTTAATATTTATAATTTTTCCTTAACTTCAACAGCTATGCTACTATAAAAAAATGTTTAGAAAGCATCTAGAGGTGTTTAAATATATAGAGTTTTTTTAGCCTCTGGCAGTTAGGGGGTCATGTTAAAGAGCTTCTAGAGTTGTTTGGATATAGATATAAAAAAGCAATTAAGAGAGCTTCTAGATCTGTTTAATAATTAGAATTTGTCCTAGTTTCCGATAGTTGGGGGTAGTGTTGCCATAAAAATACACTTCAGATAGCTTATAGAACAGTTTTTTATTTATAATTTTTCTAGCCTCCATCAATTGGGGGATGGTCCCACCAAACCCCCCCCCCCTGAAATTATTGGCTGGCTATGGCCTTGATGGTATGCATAAAAAAATACAAAAAAAAAACCTTTCCTAGGGATAATATTCCTCCAGCTTAGAACCTAGAACTTTATTATAAAAGACAAGAAATGAAATTGTTGATCTGCCTACCAGACGTCATGGCAAATTACAATACTAACCATTATAATTTACTTTGGATATCAGACCAACAGATTCATCTTAATTTAACAAACAAAACATAACAAAAAAATGAGGTGTGGCTGTGTCATGGACATGGCCGTGTGTTGTACGTGAATACGTTTATGTAACGGGTTATATTTTTTTAAATAAAATATTTTTATTTATGTATTTAGGATAAAAG
>CABFWO010006806.1:0-31192 GCA_902155825.1 Timema genevievae | reverse complement strand
TGTTACAACCCCCCCCTTTTTTACATGATGGGGGTGGGTAACGGTAACAGCACATTTAGTTTATTAATGATCAAGGTTTCAATAAGGAGTATACAAAGATTCGTTGTAATACCCTAAGCAGTTTTCATAATATTTCACACAACAGTCCTTTTTAGCTCTGTATTTAGGGGTGTATACCGACCTTAATATTGAAGATGGACCCTAGGTTGCTGATGTGAATTATTCTAATTTCACCCATGGAGTATCCTGCCAAAGTTTGATGCAATGTTTTAGAAACACGTTGTATATATACACATATAAACATATATACATATATACATACATACATATATACATAATCACGCCGTTCCCTTACAGGTAGGCAATAAACTGTGCATATAGCTCATAAAACAACTCCGAACTTAATCCATCCTCACTAACTTTCTCCACACTTCCCTATCCTTGCATAGGCCTACTCCCGTCACTTCAATAGTATCCATACACCGAGTCATACAGGCTCTTTTATTCTTGAAACTCTTAATATTTCTCTTGGTCTATGTTTCTTTAGTTATAAGCGAACATAGATACCTAAATACAGAAACTACCCTTTATAAGGATCGTTGAATACAAAACCACCAACTAAAATAAAAATTATTTCTCTTTTGATTTACTATTGAAATGCTTTCTCTAATAATTGTTACGCTTTGGACTTGGCTCTCGTGCTAAATAGAAAAACAATGAATTCTACATTCAATAAGAGAATTAATCAACGATCACGAGTTTTAAGACAAAATCTTTGAAAAACATTAGTTTATTTGATTTAATTCGTTTAGTAAATAGCCTAAAACCTCTCCGGAAAAATCTACATGATATGAAAAAATTGTATTGCAACATACATACAAACAGACACTTTGTACTCACAGGGGACTTAGGGAACCCAAGAAAGTAAAACAAACCTTCAATGCCAAGTTAAAATGTATTTTTTAAAGGAAATGTATAAAAACACCTCTTTCAGAGTTCGGCCAGACTGACAAGCGCGCGTGCAAGCGACTGGGTGGCCAGACTGGTGAGCGAGCGAGTGAGCGAGCCTGTAATTAGCAGATAGCTCTCCTTAGTTGTTGACGAGGAGGCTCCAAATCTTGGCTCAGTGAACTGAGGGTGGTTTTAACAAGTGATTTATTGTTGTGGTTTTCTCATCCTCTCTCCACGCTAATGGTGATTATTATTTGTAANAATCTTGGCTCAGTGAACTGAGGGTGGTTTTAACAAGTGATTTATTGTTGTGGTTTTCTCATCCTCTCTCCACGCTAATGGTGATTATTATTTGTAAAGGTCTACTTTGATAATATTCAAGTATTTTAACATATCAGTTTATATATATATATATATATATATATATATATGTTTAGGTATGGTTTATGATCTTACCAATTAAATTAGGCCGTTAGTAGCAAGTATGATATTAATCGATATTAATTGATATTAATAATAATGTCAAAATGAGAAGTTTTCCTAGCACTCAATGAACCAACATACAATAATATTCCCTAGCGCCTGTAAACTAGACTGTACCGGGTCGAGCGCGCTCCAGTCTGGCCATCTCTCATTACAACCAATGTGTTCTATTTTATATTTTAGTCGCTCGCGCGCTCGCTCGCTCAGTCTGGCCGCCCCCTTAGTCAAATGATATGGGGGCATGTGTGTACATTCATCACAGTGTATTCTTAACAAATAAATTTTCTCATGTGATTCCTAAAATATTCATATTAGGCCCCTATAGGAGGTCCTTAAAGGTTTATTTATTAAAACGCCAAACCACATAGCCTATAAAATAATATCCCTTTAATCTTAAACTTTTGTAATACATAATTTGAGCCACTTGAGGGTGTAACTTTCACGTGATGCCAGTGGCGATAATATTAACCAACTTTAACAAAACTGTTTAATAAATGCTACAATAACACGTCAATCGCTAGCAAAACACTATCGAATACGGTCATGTGATGTAACAAAAAGAACTTTTCTTTTATAAATATGGTAGGCAGTATTTCATGAATTAACGGAGATCAACAAGTGTGTGTGTGTGTGTGTGTGTGTGTGTATGTGTGTGTGTACTGTACATAAATTATATAGGCCTATATAAAACACACAAAGCAAAGGGTACAACATTCTTTATAATCAGTTAGCAATACATATTTTGTAAGCGTCGCCAAGGTATTATTTCCCCCTGCAAGAGAGCAATTATTTATTTACTGAGCTCAAACAAGACATCTATATAATGACTTTTACATAAACAATAAATCTTTGAAGCTTCATTTCAAGTCTGGAAAACAAATATGATGGGTATATTATATGTATAAACAAATTATGTGCGAGGAGTGTGCATTCCTAAGCTGAATATATTAATTAAATCGTTAATAGAATCGGCAACGTCGTTACAAGAGCCAAGCCTGTTGTCGCTGAGCTGAATCTGCCAGTATCAAGCTGTTAAGAATAATTACATTCCAAACTTATCTTGATTTAGTTTTACAGTCCTGCGTAAATGTTTATGGTGGTTGAAGGTTCCCTTGAATGCGCGAAAACCCCTTGTTATATGTTGCAAAGTCGAGAATGTCCGGAGGAGTGATTGGGTGTCTGTCTGGCTACCTTAACAGGCTGAAATACTGGTTACACTGTAATCTAATAGGGATTTTAAGGTGGGATGGAAGGGGACGCGAGGAATAACCAGTGGTTTTTTTTTTGGCAAAACATTTATTTAGCCAAAATAAATAACATATTGCTCCAGTACAAACAAAGTATTTCATTTTATTCAAATGATGACCTCAACATTTCTTGAATATCTGTCAGGGGTGTCCTGGAATTTCATGACAACTTTTTCTCTCTCTTATCATATCTTCAGTACCAAAGGTGTAATCATTTAATAAATCGTGTTCAACATTAAAAGTTTTACTCATTTCATAAAAATAAGTATCACATATAGTGAGATTCCATAACCGTTTGCAAGTTCGAAGTAGGGCATGTACGCGCCGTAATCATAGTAAAACCTGATATCGTTATAAATAGTCCTCAATCACAGGGCAATATCACGATATAGCTCGGTATCTCTTTAATTGGCGCCCATCCCGGTCCGTATCTCTTCACAATTAAACATTAATGCAGCTATTGAAGTAAAATTTGATTTATTTAGGCCACCACAAATTTTTTTTTACACAAACTAAAAAAAAACTAACCTTAAGGTGGGGTTGGTCTATAAACGAATGCAAGAAAAGACTAGTGTTTTTGTAGATTTTATAGAAAAATTTTTTTTAGACAAAATAAATAAAATATTGCTCCAGTAGGAACATAAAGCTTTATTTTATTCAAATGGTGAACTCAACAGTTGTTGACTATCTGTCAAGAGCAAAGTGGCATCAAATGACAAACTTTTTAAATGAAGGAAAAAAGTGCTCATTAAATTCCAGGACACCCTCAAAATATATTCAACAAACTGTTGAGGTCATCATATGAAGAAAATTAAACTTTATCTTTGTACTGAAGTAATATTTGATTTATTTTAACCAAATAAATGTTTTAAAATAAACACTGCAATAATATTGACCTTTTCTCGCGTTCCCACCTTAACTTGCATTCTCCTCTATCCCACCTTAACTGTCCACAAATATATGTCATGCAATTTGGCCAGTAGACCTATAATGATGACACCCGTCAAAATTGCCAACAGTCATATGTGCAAACTAAATAGAAAACAAAAAGATAAAAAAAAAACTGTATATCTACTGGTTGAGTCAGGTGAGGTCTTCTTGTAATTTTGTGCCTCATTAGTGTCAAACGACTCTACACGAGACGGAAAGATGAAGTCATAGAAGAGAAAAAAAGTTTTTAATAAATAGTTATCCAACATTTTGCTAACAACTTCCGCCTTGTCCAAAGCCAATAAACCTTCTCAAAGCACCTAGCTGCCTCTAGATAGTTAAATAGTAGTCGCGGCGGGCGGTTAGAGGCGTTATAAGGACCCTCAGGGGCGGCTTGAGGGCCGGGAAAGCTGGTCGGCCGCCTTGGGTACAAACTCGAGAGGGGCACCAAACAGATTACTAACCTAATCTAAACCAAACCTAAAGTAACCTGGGTGTTATAGTGGAGTTTCTAAGCATAGCAATCTTTCACTTTTTGATACTAAATTGAAAATTGACAAATTGATATAGCTTTTTATGTTGAATAAAATAGGATATTGTGCCACTATTAAAGTTCTTTTACATACGGCATTTTGAAAAAATGACAAATTAAAACAGTTTTTACAATTAGATCGTGAACCGTTCATCATATCAAAGTGTTTGTTTTTACCAAATATAATTTATAAATATGGGAAAATTGTCTACGAAACACATTCTTCTAGTTTTCTTTGTAATCCTAACAGTTCTAGACAATCTCGCAGTGAAACATTTGAAGTATGATCACCATTTGTGGAGTTGTTTCCTTTCAAATTATTTTCCTACCGTGCCCAGGCTACGTTAAGTTTAGGGATTATTTTCATATTTTCCAGTTACACCACGGTTATGTAGGGAGGTGCCAAATCAGTATTTGTACGAGACCCTCCACGATCAGTCTTCCAGTCGTTATTTTCATCGGTCTCAGCAACTGCATGCAAAGTGCAGATAGTGCAACAAAACGAATAACAAGAAAAAACGAACCGCTTTGGTATCCGCGTGGTATAAGGCGCCAATCCCACAACAGATTATACTACCAAGGACGGGGAGATCAAAGTTCGAATCTCAGTATCTGAGGGTGTTTTTGTCAAAGTGGGTCTCCACTCATACTTCACGCAAATGCGGGTACAAATCCTATAAATTCAACCATACGCGTCCTTAGTCCATTAGCTTAGTTAGTATAACTGAACGGGTCGTGAGACATGGTGCTAAAACACACACGTGGTGGCTGCACGAGGAGACAATACTGACAGTAATACTGACGAGCGTGCGCACACGGTCAGTATTACTGTCAGTATTTTTTAAGACTGACAGTTTCACTGATCGTATAGGGCCCTTATTATACTAGCGATGCGCATTGGTCATCGTCGATGCTGAGGTTACGGTTCACATCCTGGATGTGGCTGCTATATGTTAAGTCAATTTGAAAGTCTTTAACCGGTGTGGTCATAAAGTATACCTTAAATATTCCGATCTGTTTTTTTTAAATATAAATAGCTAATAATGTTTTCTACTCACTTCATCCCTATACGTTGGAAGCCATTTTATTATAATGTTACTATTTCACAGTCCACTTTGGGTAATCTATATTTGTGGTGTTACTGTTTGCGGCTCATTCCCCGCCTAGGGCAACATATTTGTAATATTATTTCTCACGTCGTGGCTACCGGCCTATCGTTCTTGCTCACTGTTTATGCGGGGATAATATCGTTGAGGAAATAGTTTAATTAGTTTATAATTCAAATCACTTATATAAATTTAATGAAGTATTTACTCAGCTGTACTGGACAGGGTGGATATGCTAGCCCAGCTGTTACCAAACTGTGGTTCGCAAACCCCCAGGGTGTTCGCGAAATCTTCCAAGGGGTTCACGATAAATTTCTGTAATGGCAGAGTTTTGCAACACTTTGTGAGGAAATGGGAAGCATTTACAATTGTTTATCGTCTCACACTGAATTCAGGTGGCTATTTTAGGTAGAACTCTTACAAGATTGTTTGAATTTAAACACGAAGTTTTCGTTTTTATTACCAACCATCCCTTTCACCAAGCCAAGTGAATGCAAGATCAATTAATCTGACTCCAGCCTTTTGCCTAGTTAGCAGAAATTTTCTCTAAAATGAACAGTTTAAACCTATCTCTTCAGGGGTCGAATACGTTTTTACTGTGTAAGACTATATCAAATCGTTCATAAAAAAACTTTTGGGAAAGGTGTTTGGTTAGCAATCAAATGGAGTGCTTTGATACCCTTCACGACTTTATTGTAGAAAATCATCCTTCTTTGGAAGAAAATGTTAAGAACATGGTTATAGAACACTTGAAGGGACTTGGGAAAACCCCAAGAGAATATTTCCCAGCTATGTCCAATAATAACAATTGTATTTGCAATCCCCTGGAAGAGAGAGCAGTTTTGGAATTCTCCACATTAAGCGTGAGTGAAAAAGAGCAGCTCCCTGAAATTTACACTGATTGTGAAATAAAGGAAAGCTATAAATCTCTGTCATTAATTGGTTTCTGGTTAAGTTTAAAGGAGAAGTTCCAAGTGTTAGCGAATAAAGCTATTGCAGGTTTGTTACCATTTTCTTCTACGTATTTGAGTGAGACATCTTTTTCTGCATATGCCTGTTTAAAAAATACATACAGGAACAGCTTAAATGCTGAAAGTGACTTGAGACTTTATTTATCATCTGTGGGTCCTGACTTTAAAGCTTTGTGCCATCCAAAGCAAACGCATCCATCTCATTAAGGCACGTGAAGAGGTTGGTAGTTGTTAAAACTTGTAAACAATTTTGAAACTTAAATTGGCATGGAATTTTGTGATTTTCAGTTATGTCAACGCAGCTATTTTCAGTATCACTTAAAAAAAAGTGAAATGTGATAATATTGTGACAGTAAAGATTAGAAAATGTTGCTACATTACTTTGCTTATTTAGTTTAACTTTTACTTTTTTAAATAATTTATAATATTATTTGAACTTGGACTTAAGTTCTTTCAATATTATTCTATTATATTTGGTGGGGTATCTCAAAGTATCTACCGAGCTATAGTAGGTTAATTTAAAGGTATTAAACATTTTGATATTAATTATATATTAAATTTCGTAAAAAATAGGTATAAAATTAAGTGCGTGGCTATGGATATTTACCAGAGGGCTCGTGCAACTCGGATGTTTGTGAAAGGGATCGCGAATCGAGAAAGTTTGGGAACCGCTGTGCTAGCCGATACCACACGTGCTGCTATTTCACTTCATAAAGAACTGTGATGATTAAAATGTGATTAATAAAAAAAGTTTTCTCTCAAGGAAGACAGGTCCTTACTGTTCGGTGACTTTCGCGAGTGTTTTCGTCTCAGTTTTCCAACAGGGTGGTTGACGAATAATTTATTTCTAGAACATTCAAATAACATTATGCAATCATCCCTTTGTTCTTCCTTTTATTACTATTATTAATATTTAGCACCGCGTATTTCTACCCGTTCGGGTTATACACTTAAGTACTAATCACGCTAATAGGCTAGGAATTTGGAAGGTTGAATTTAGAGGAATTGGACCCGCATTTGCGTGGAGGAAGAGTGGAAAACCATTTAGGAAAACCACCCCAGTTCACCCGACCAAGATTCGAACCTCAATCTCCCCGTCCTCGGCAGTCTAGCTCAACACGAAACTAGCGCGTTGGCCAACTATGCCACCGAGGCGGGTCTTGTCTGGGTGTCTGATAGAGAGAGACCGAAAGATGTTGCATCACGTAAATATTTCCTGCGAAATATATTGTATATTAAATATATTTTGAATACTATTACGTTAGGTTAGATCTTATTATTGATCTCTATTAATTAATCAAAAGGGATGTGTAGATTAATATATACGTTACAAGCTATGGCTTGAACACGTTGTCCTTCAAACAGCGCAACCTAGTAGGTTCCTTGCTCCTTGAGTGTGACTGTTTACTGGGCGAGTGGAAGAATGGCCCCGTGTGTTATTTCCTGTGTGAATGTATGAACAATATTCCAAGTTCAAACACAGCCCTGCCCAGTAGCGCTGCCGCTATGAGCCTTCACCCACCACATTCCAACAACACGTATTACCTCAGTCGGGAGAGCAACTTTCATTTGCAAGCGATTTTTACAAAATAATAGCTTTGAATTTGTCAAAATTGAAAAAATTCTACTTTTTTATTAGTATTATTTTATTTATCGAGCAAGAAAAGCTACTTTATTATAGTTTAGCTTGATCATTTGGCAGTTAGTAGGTCAGTTTGTATATTTGTCCGGTTCTTTGTTACACGATGACTGTCAAATTTGTGGAACAATTTTAACAAAATATGGCAGAGATATTCTTTTAGCTTCGACCAAAAGATTTATGATATGGGTTTTCAATCTGGTTATTCGTTTAGATATGGCAGCAACTCTAGGTTTTTTTCGTTTATTTGCTCATTTTAAGTGATTTGAATTTATAATTCTAAGCAAAATCTATTGTTCACAGAACTTGTAGGCCTACTAGCTATTCATAATATATCTAAAAGGTGACAACTGAATGCCACATTCCTTCACGCAAAAGAAAGGGAATTTCTCAAAAACAACAAAACTGGAATATAGGTGAATTTGTAGACTTTAACTGCAAGCTATAGTATGATTTTGGCAAGAAGAACAGTTGATGTTAGTTACTAAAGCTATTAAAACAATTTTAATATATTCATACATCAAGTTATACTATCTACAGCTGTCACTTTTGATATATATTAATTATTAATATCCAAAAAATAACACAAATAATATGTTATTATTAATGACCGCAAAGAAATATATTTGAATTTTCACTACTATTCTTCCAGCCAAAATCGGAGGGATGAGAAGGTGAACAAATTCGAAAAACATGTTCCCCCTTCTTTTAACCCCACTCCCTAGGCCACAACCACCACCCCCATCCTTTATTCACCCAGAAACATTAGGTTGTTTAACGACTGCATACATTAGTCCATCAAGGTAAAATCATCCTGAACTTAACACTACTGGTTTGACTTAACACGAGTCAGTTTTGTGAAGAATTAAATTTAATTTCCTTATAGATTATCTTAATGGATGGAAATTTCTTCTGAAATATGCATATATTTTTAGTGGTAAACCTTTTTCTGCTCAAATTATTAATTAATTCACATTCTTGATGCACAAATCTTATGCCGCAAACACACGGCTATGTTTTCATACTTAATTAAGTATATAAATTTGTACTGAGATATTGATGACAACTATGGAAACAAGTGAAGTAACCACTACAAAATTTAAGATGGGCATCTTCACGACTGTTGATTTAATCTTTGTTTTCCTAATAGGTAGGCCAAAAAAAATTAAATTTATTAAAAAAATTGTTTGTGTACGTTTAAATAAAAAATTTAATGCTTTTAATCATGAATATATCTATAAATTACATTCAATTAAAACTACTACTTCCCTTATTTAAAAAACAAAGATAACTTATATTTTACTTTTGTTTGAAATAGAAGGAAATCACTATTAAATTTTCTAATAACGTATGAATACTTGTATATCATCTGGGCATGTGTCTATTCTTAAAAATAGCTCACATTTACGATCTGAGCTATTACCAAACTATACTCATTTTTCTAACAGTCACTATGATGTTGGTCGTCAACACACTATCCATTGAACTGTACCGATCTCAGTACGAAAACATGGCCCGTATGTACCCCCTTCACTACGTGTTTCTTGCACCGGTGCACACCTTTCTGAACTTACGTCCTCTTTTCACCCTCACTCACATTGCCATCATGAAACACTTTCTGAACGTCTTTAAAAGTCGTATAACCTACACCGTTGATCACATGATACAAGGTGACAAGCTTACAATGAATTGAGCTGCAGTGACAAGGTAGTCCGGGTTCGAATCTCAGTGCTGAGTGTGGTTTTTCAATTTATTCTTCACGATAGAGTGAAATAACTTCTTTTGAATTACCCTTCTCACCAACAGCCCAAATTTATGCTGGTTCTAACAATACGTATTAATGTAATAATTAAAAAAAGTGATAGTATTTTTTGTATAAAATGGTTTCCCAATTCACTCTTCATGTGAATTTTGGTGTAGTTTTCCAAACACGCACCTCATTAATATTTAATTGGGGTATTGAACGTGCACTTTCTAAACCAGCTGACTATATAAGTACATGAATTAAAAACTAATTAATTCTAGAAAAGGCACAACAATCTCCCGCCCCTTATTCATCACTGTGAAAGTGTAAACACACGTTTCACTGATGATAGATTTTTCGGTCATGCCGGGAATCTAACCCGGGAATCTTAGCTCAGTGGGTAAGTATGATACCGATTGAGCCAAGGTGTCGGAAGGGCTCTAATAAACTGCTCAAAATATACACATTTGATTGAATGGGTATGTATAGATTAAAGTTTTTTTATTTATTAGCACCACGTCTTACTACCCGTTCGGATTTTACGCTTATAGACTAACAATTTATTGTAATATATTATACTACATTACACTCAAAAGTTTCACTAGTGAGAATAGGTCACTCATGGTTTTACTCTTGGTAAAGTTATTTTCTTAGACATCTTCCATGATCGACCTTTTGAATGTGCGTGATCGTTCAGTGAATGGTGACGGACAGGTTATCTAGCATGTGATTATGTTCGTGTTTGTCCGGGTCGGCGATGCTTAGGTCATGATCGCCTCTTTAACGCGTCAAGATCTCAAGACGAGGAAGATACATACTCTAGAGTATTAAATTACTGCTTCGGTGGCCGCGTGGTCTAACGCGCTACTCTCGTTCTAGACTATACTGCTGAAGACGTGGAGATCGGGGTTAGATCCCGGTTGGGTGCACTGAGGATGGTTTTCCCTAAATGATTTTCCACTCTCCCTCTACGCAAATTCGGGTGAACTTCTTTCAATTAAACCTTCATAGTCCCTAACGCATTAGTGAAATTATAACATAGGCGTATAGATCGAATGGGTAGTAAGATGTGCTGCTAATTTTTTTTTACCACAGTGGAATTTCAGTATGAAGACCCTATATATGCGTCCAACATTGATTATATTTTACTATTATTATTAGTGATATTTTATAGGCATCAATAATAATTATATATGAAAAGTGAAATCTTCAGATCACATGGCTTGGATTATGAATACGTGAAAGTACCTTTTCTAGCTGTCAGAAAATTGGACTATAGTTTTGTTCTGCTTGATGATAGCTTTGGAAAGAGGTAGAGTGAGGCTTCAATGTGGTTTTCTCTATTTACTAGTAGAGAAGTAATGTCTCATGCCCAACGAAGCTGATAAAGGAAGATGATACTACTCTCTCCTCTCTGGCCTCACTACAACACCGCCACCCCACGCTTTATCACTCACGTGGTAGTACATATTTCATAGTAGGGGTGTGCAACTACTCAAAAATTTGAGTTTGAGTTAAATTTTAGTAACTACTCAAACTCGACTTAAAGATTTTTTATAAAACTTAAAAAAGTCGAGTACTTGGAATTTTTATCACTCTCATACTAACCATCACTCTCATACTCACCATCACCCTCATATTCACTATAACCCTCATACTCACTATACCCCTTATACTCACTATCACCCTTATACTCACTATCACCCTCATACCCATTATCACCATCACCTCATCTCATCGGAATATGAAAAGAGCCTCCACGGAAAGGATATATGATTAGTACATTTGGGCGTCCCTTGTGCAACGGTACATTAGTACTGACTAATATTTCCACAAACTGGGCTACGAATGATGTAGCCCACACGCACAATATTATTATTATTAAATATATTTAAAATCCTGATTTGTATTTTTTTTCACTAAAATAAATTTTCAATCTAAAAAAAATATGTTTGTGTGTACTTATAATTTATAAATAGATCTATTACAGAAGTTCAACTTGAAATATGCATAGTACAAACATTTCTCTATAACTAGTCGAATTCGAAAAAAAAAAACTCGAAATTTTCTTTCAAGCTCTATTTGAAGTTAAAAATGTGTACTCGCACGCCCCTACTTGACAGCATTCTTCCATCTGGTTGAAGTTACAACGGAGGATATGTCTCGCTGGCGGCGCTCCGCTACATGTTGAGAAGCAGCAGTTGCTGTACCGCACCTCCACTTGATCATTTCCCACGCCTGTCACGAACCAGTCCGGCCTCCAGTCTTCAGCATACGAACATCTTCCACTTCTTATATTGCTTTATTTGTTCTTTGGTCGCTACGCGTCTTACTGCCCGATAGTAAAATAAGATGCAGGAGGAGCATATCGCAAATGTGGGTACATTTACTCTGAATCACGTCCATTGAGGACGGTTGACTTTAAAGGAATGCACCAACATTCATTTGTAGAGGGGATTATAAAATCACACTATGAGAAATTACACTCTTTAGACAAAGCCGGGATTCAAGTTATACATTGGGGTATTTAAAAAAATTGGAATTCGAACGGCGACCCCAGAAGATAAAATTTGACTTGAATCCTGGCTGGGCTTAGATAATAGTATCCACGCGGTGATTAAGAAGTTTGGGTAAGAGTTATTTGGAGTTCACTTAAATTGTGGTCTCAAATGCTAACATCCCTAATTGTGTGCTAGGCGTCTGTAGACATAATATCTAGAAATATAAAGTTTTGTGGAAAAAACTTTATTCTAAATTGTTTTTGTTACTGTGTGTTTAGCTACACTTTTTTTAAACTTTACCACACATAATACTATGGTTGGATACCCTGGTTTGATACTAGGAGGGGTTGGAAAATATATTTTTACTTTCTCGTATCAATAGAAAGTATTGTAATCGTGAAAAAAAATTGATCTCGAGATTGTTTTGGATATTTAAGTTTTATGTGAACCCAAACCCAAAAAAGAGTTTCTTTATGACCTTATGTCCGTCTGTCTGTCTCTAGCCAAGGATAGGATTTTGTTTGAACTTGATATTTAACACCTCAAGATGTGTTTTTGATTTTGATCCTAGTCTTTAAATTAAGGGTATTATTACTGATTCGAGTGATTTTTTGAATACAACATATTTGGAAAATAGCGGTTTGACCTTACAAATTTTACTATATTTATTTTTCGGATAAAAATTTGTTCAAAGGTAGTTTACAAATAACTAATTTAAAAAATTGGTGTAGCGATTTTATTACAAATGGGTATATTAGAGTGTTTGACATGACAAACAACACTGTATATTGTCTTTGAGTATAAATTGCTGAGAGGTAGTTTACTGATGACCTATTTTCAATTTATTTTCTAAACTATTTTAAACATTTCTCTCACCATTTGATTCCGAATGGGTGTCTGTTAAGTTTTTTAAATCATAAATAATTATATATATCTGTTTTCTAATTAAATATTTCATAGTAGTTTATGTAATTCTTTTTTTAAATAGCTTTAACGATTTTGTTCAAAATTGGTATCGGAGGACTATTTTACATGGTCACTAGTAATGTACTTTTATCTAAAATAAATTAATATAAGGGTAGTTTACTTTCGACAAATTTGAAAAATTTAAGATTGAGATTAAAATGGATATTTGATTATTTGGGAATGTATTTTTCATGATAAATAAGAATACGTATTTATTTTTACAAATAATTAATATTTTTAGAGCTGTTTAAAAAAATATCTGAAAATTTTAAATTTATTACAAAGGTTTAATATATATATATATAAGAATTCATTACGATAAGCGAGAACAGTGACGCATCGCGCGCGGTATATAACCCGTTATATAAACGTATTCACGTACAACACACGGCCGTGTCCATGACACAGCCACACCCCATTTTTTATTAGTCCTTGTCCTGCTATCCGATAAGTAACTATCAAAGTGCCCTGGCTGAGTTTATTGTATTATTAATCCTACTGTCCTTTAGGAAGATGGAGTGAGCTTAGGTAATGATACAGAGCCGTCACACTATCACATTTAACTTAGTTGAAAAATGACACCTGAAAACGGAAATTGAACCTGAGAACATTGGTTTGGACCGTAACCTAAATTTATTTACATTTTCGTGGAATTAGCTGTTCATGTTAACTGACTTCGTTGTCAGAGGCCCCGGGTTCGATTCTCGGCTGGTACCGGGGGATTATTTTCGAAAGGGGAATAATTCCTATGGTCACCAGGGTTTGGTGAGCTATGCTTAAGTTAGGTTAAGATATTCATTGACCCCATCATACTCATTATCACCATCATCTCATCTCATCAGGACATGGAAAGAGCCTCCACAGAAAGGATGTACGATTAGTACATTCGGGCGTCCCCCTAGGTAACGAATGGTACACTAGTACTAGCTAATTTTTCCACAAACTGAGGTTCAGATTGATGTGCTGCAGACATGGCATCATCATTTGGTTAATCCGGCAACCTTCGTTTACCCTGAAAGGTAACAAGCTTACCTTGCTTGGTTACCTATGGTATAGCTTATAAGTTATGTTCATAGTGTAATCCGTCAAGGTAAAACCGCTACTTTTCAGGGTAAGCGGAGTGTACAATTAAATATTGTATGAGAGACAGCATAGCTCTGACCTAGAATAGCCTATGGTTGGTGTATCATTGATAGCTTACGTCACAAGTCCTTCGCGAACTCTGCCTTAAACTATGAGGGAAGAATATTCCTGAACACGGGTATATGACACTAAATACCAATAAGGTTCTCAGGTTTGAATCCCGTGCCCACGTGTGATCTTTAAACCAATTGAAATATCTTCTGTATATCTGTTTGTAAATCGTGTTCTGATACAATATGATTATATATAAACCTCACATTGAATACACTTACAAACTTCGTCTTTCATTGTGTATTGAATATGAATCAAAATACTAACTTTAAAAGACAAGAAGACAAGGATATAACGTCTTTTTTCATAACTCACCCGCGATGTCGCTGTTTCTTGGTGCTATCTGTTGGACTCGCTTGAACCTACAGGCAGCGTCACTTCACTATGACGTGGGCGTCTAACAGATGGCGTCTGGACGCAAGAATTTTCAACATTTTCTATTATCTTCCTTCGCCCCTTAGACACATTTGCTTAGTTATTTGAACGCCTGTGCTTGGTGCCAGTAATGACTAACACATACTAACCTAAATAAGGTGGAGACACAAATGAATGTTTTATTACGTTCGAAAATATTTGCTTGGACTTATATAAAAACCACGTTGTGCGCTCCAAACGCCACCGATTGGAATACAGGCTCGGGCCAGAATTAGGAGATCTAAACACTCACCTAACCTAGATGGCCGCACACAGCCTCCCTCTAGATCTTTAATTATGTTCATGGATGAAAATGTGGACTTAAACTTAACAAAGGTGAATAAGGGATTGTGGACTTCGAACAAATAAAAGTAAATGTGGATTTTGACTAAACAGAGGGGAATGTGGACTACAACTAAACAAAAGTAAATTTGGACTTTGACTAAACAAAGGGTAATGTGGATCTAGACTAAATAAAGGGAAATGTGGACTACAACTAAACAAAAGTAAATGTGGACTTCAACTAAATAAAGGAGTTAATCTGCAGTTTTTAGAAACGCATGTAGGCAAAGTAATGACCTTAGATCATAAAACTTGGATGACTTGAGACTCACAATTAGTGAGGTTTTTAAACTAATAAACTCTCACACACGTCCTAATCTGTTAAAGGTTTTGTCAATATTTAACCTAAGTGCAACATATAACTGTCAATATCTCAGCTACCTAGGGAGTTCTCTTAAGGGGGGAGTGGAACCTACTTTTGTTAACGTGCACTTTCTAAACACATTGTCATATAACTTATGTCTCTTTTTCCTACCGTGATCCGTTCGGGCTATACGCATATAGCCTACATTACGCTAATGTGTTAGTGAAAAGGAAAGCATAATTTAGAGGTAGTGTACCCACATTTGCGTGAAAGTAGAGTGGGAAACCATTTGTAAAAAAACACCAGTATTACACCTTGTCGCGATTCGATCTTTGACATCCCCGTCACTGACAAACTAGACTAAATGAGCCTGACAATTAGACCGCAAGCCCATTGGTTCCACTGATGCCTTTGTTCTCGAACCCATTGGATCCACTGATGCCTTTGTTCTCGAACCCTTTAGAGCCCCGCTCTCTACATACATACTAAATTATTTTTGACACTACCTGAAATCAGACCTGGTTCTTTTAGAGCAGTGGCTCCCAAACTTTTTCAGCTTACCCCCTCTTGTTAGGTAATCAAATTTCCACGACCCACCACCTCCTAATTTTCGGGATCCTTAAAAAGGTTTTGTTTTCTAGTATTCCCGTATTTTATACAAAAATCATTGTAACACTTGCAGCGTAATCGTACGAACAAAATGACTGAAAATAAGTGTGATGGTTGCCACAGTTTTGTTTTCATTAGTTCTTGAATATTGGGTTTGATGTATCACATAGCACAACACAAATCGATTTTCACTTAAATTCAGCAAAGCTATTTAGTTTCTATAAGACTAAGAGTTGAAAATGGGGTGGTGTTGCACGTGGCTGCTATGGTAGGCGAGGGGTAGGGTTGAGAGAAAAACTACAGGGCGAATTTGAGTCTGGCGGGCTTGAAAATAAGCTCGCGCATGCGCAAGAGCGTCTTACTTTTTGGCTGATCACCTGATATATTAAAACTGGCAGGGAGTGTCACCAATAGCAACAAAAAAAAATCTTACCTAATTTGGAAAAGCGATTGAAATATTATCTGATTTTTAACGTTATTTTCTAATTGTTCCACACGCATCCTCGCTATCCATCCCCCGGAAGTTTATCATTCCCCCTAGATTGGGAGCCACTGCTCTAGAGCTAAGACCAGTAACCAACATCCCTTTCTACTTTATCATCAATAAAAGGTATTTTATCAGTTGACGCAACATCAGTAGTAAATTATCCTAACGTTGTTCTAAGATGAATCTTGCTCGTGTAAATGTATAGACACGTCATTGATGAACACCGACCAAACCAATGGAACCAACCCTACACCATAGTGAGCCCTTGGATAGGTAATCAAACACTCTACCGGAGTTTGTTGAAGAGATCATAGTTCTAACCCCTCGTCCACAGGAGCGAGCAACAGAACACATCACGTTCAAACACCAGATAGTCGCGATACCACGTTACCGCTATGAAGCTACCAGTTCAGTTTCCCTCTCGTGGTCAGCGAATAAAAAAAAAAACTGTTCCAGCAGGTCCACATGACGGGGCCAAGCGTGACCGCCTTATCTAAATGTTTGTTGAGCCAGGGGTGTGCAGACTTAGACCTGATGGAGAGCAAATATTCACTGATCATCCAGCAATCCTTTAAGTTATTATTATTATTATTATTATTTGTTTTTTACTTCGACAGGTCCGTTGCCTTGTCCTTGAATTGATTTCTCCAGAATTCCCTAACAGCAGGTTTATATTTGTAGATCCTGAACCTTCATCTTCTTTCCTTGGTTGAGGTCATTCTTCAGTAGTGATCGTCGTCTTCTAGAGCCTCTCTCTCTCTCTCTCTCTCTCTACCTTACACTTTGTTTAGTATGACATCACTCAATAAGAAATTTATTTTCTTAATGTAATGGTATGTGGCATTAAAAAGTTATCTGGCGATGCTAATATGCCAGTCTAAAACATTCTAATATATGTTAAAATTTGACATCTGGATATGTAAATTGAACCTTGTAACTTTGGATTAGCACCTCAATGGCAATATATAAAGGAAACTCCTGTTCAAAAAAAACTTGTACGATTCAGCAGATCATAAAGCCGATTTTGCTAGCTCTGAGTAACTGGAAATATCACTAAATCGTAAACCAGTCCTGTGGTATAGTGGTCAATGAGCCTGACTACGAACTTAGGGCTCCCGGGTTCAATTCCCGGCTGGTACTATGACTTATTTTTTTTCTAAAAGGGGGAATTATCTCGACGGTTACTAGGTTTTGGTTAATTAGGCTTAAGCTAGGTTTAAGATCACTCCTGGATCCACACCTTCATATTCACTATCATTCCATCATCTCATTGCAGGTAAGTCGTGTGGAAAACCTCCATAGCTGTACCCTGGGCAAAGCTCTGTGCCACCAGAATGGTTAAATGTCTACACACACAGGCGATCTAACTAGATAATGTATCTCTCCCGATAAAAGTTGTCATACACTAAAAAAAAAAATCATAGACTATAACTAAAAATAATCAGCGGTGTACTAAATACCATGGAGACAAGATGAGCATTAATGGCAAAGGAGTAGAGTATTGGTATGGCAAGCCAAAGTTTTCGTGTTTCTGTCCTAGTATCTTTTTTCCCCCAACATATATTAGAACTATTATTTAACTTAAAACAAGAGTACCACATCATAATACAGCTTACAACCCTCCACTAACCACCCAATCCTTGAGCTTAGCACAAGAAAGAGGTCATTTTCTATCATGGCTAAGCTTAAAGTGAATTCCGAAGATATTATATCCAACCGGATTCTGCCCTACGCGAAGACTAAACAACTTTTACCTCACCGAGATCCAAACCAATACTCGTTTTTAGTTTTGTTTGGACAAGTTTAGTGGTCTTTGTCATGGACCATTAATCTAGATATTAGTTTCTATGATGAATACATAATATACTAAGACTATACTACTTGAAGATCCACTGGGTTATTGAAATAGGGCCCCCTAAACTATAGTTGACCCCCCTAGAAAATTTTAGAAGTAAACTAGTTTCATATACCATTTTTACGTTTTAGCTTTGGTACTGTATTTTTCTCATACTAGCGCTCTTACTCTCCTTTTGTCTGTAGGAATATTCTTTGGTACCAGTTACGGGTTAAAAACTTTTCCTAAGGCCATTATCTTAAGAGCTAATGAATAGTTGGTCCACAATGATAGTAATTGGTTTGTCCTGTCTAGAATTGAACCATAGACTCTGTGATATGTGTTCAGAATTGGTGCCAACTAAGAACAACTACAGTAACCCCATGGCTTCTTTGGTGTTGATTGACAGCTCACAGCTGACAGCTAACGGCTTTGAAAAGCTACCAGACCAAATTATGTATCCCTACGCCGAACCATATGATCTGCAAAAAACATGTGTTTAGCAGCTGTCACTTCTGACAGTCAAAATTTAGGTATATACTTAAATGTTGACTGTCAGCTGTCAGCTGTGAACTGTCAGTCAGCACCAAAGAAGCCATGGAGCTACTGTACCAGACAACTCTCAGTTCTGTATAGTCGCAATATACACTGACTATTCTCTGGAGATATAGTTAATTCATCGTTTATGCACCAGCACTCGCATGATAAAAGGATATAAACCAAATCAGAAAACACCCCTCCGTGTACCTAGTTGGAATTCAAAACCTGGCTTTAGGATCAGAATCATGCAAACTTTATTTCCTAGATTTGTTTTTGGGTAATATTAACTGTAAATACTTCGAGTAATAGATTTATTCTAATTAGTACTAAGAAAAAGCAGTAGCCTTCCAAATAGATTCAGTATTCTAGTATTCTTTTGATTTGGAAATATTTTAAAGCAATTTTTCCTTCACTTATGCGTTTGAATTATCTCTAGAAACCTTTATCTCTTCCCCACAGATTAAGGCGTTAGTAACCAAAATTAAAAAAAAAGTAACTTGAATTGTTCTTAAACCGCCGCTCCACTTCCGGCCGCCCGTTGGCCACCCCTGCCCGCCAAGCACCTGCCGGCCTAGCTACTCTTGGCCAATAAAAGAGAAACTTGGTCACAAATTGAAAGCCTCGAAATAGCCAGATCTGATGCCAGAGAACTCCCTTCACCTCGTTAGCCAATTAAAAAAGGGTTTTGTTTTATGCTTGACCGTGACAAGAGCTATACAATTTGAGGTGAAGGAACGCCGCGCACCAACTAATCAAGTAGCAGCATCCATTGTTGGCCGTGGCATTTCAAGCGCCTGGCAGGACCGTTCCGGGAAAATCGTGACACCACATTCTATTCGAAAATAGAGTTTAAATGATATTTTGTTTAAGTTGACAGAGCTTATTCTGCAACTTTCGAAAGTACGTTCAGTCCCGGCAACGAAGAGTGGCAGGACTTTTAGTCGGAAATAACCGTAGCCGAGACTTTAAACTAAACGCTTTAGCATACATATTATTTGATGGCTTAATCTATGAGATTGTTATGAGAAGATAATTATTTTTAATATATCTGCATTAGCGAGGCCAGAGGAGAGGAAAACCTCAGTGATTTTTATTTCTAAGCCCGGGGGTGGGAAATTTCACTGGCAATACAGTAATACATTACATTGCAAACCTCGTGCCTAAAACCACCTGATCACCAATGAGGTTTTATATTTTAAATTAAAAACGTTACTTATTCTTATTTCATAATATATTCACACACCAAGCAATATGGCAATGACACACTTCGGTGGCCACATGGTATAAGGCACTATTCTTGCAGTAGACTGTACTGACGATAACGGGAAGATCAAGGTTCAAATCTCTGTTTAGTGTACTGACGGTTTTTCGCCCCCAAAATTGTTTTCCACTATTCTTCCACGCAAATGTGTTTACACTTCCTCTAAATAGAACCTTTCTCATCCCTAAATTGACAGCGTAATTAGTATATAAGTGTTTATAGCCCGAGCGATTAGTAAGATGCTGTGCTGAAAAAAAGGAAAAAGAATACGCCAATGGATGTGTTTTGCTACTGCCACTTTTATTACTTCAGATTATGTAAATGTTGGAAGCCATTAGATATAATAAATAATATAATTTTAAGACCGTTTGTTGATGAAGGTGACTATATTTTTATGTTTTATATTTTATAATATTGTCTTTACATATATATTTATATCAGACTATAGAATAAATATCCAACCACTCTATGTTAAGAGGTTTGTACTTTATAATACTATTTTGTACACAAATCTTCTCTGAAATTTTACGTTTCTTTTAATTATATTGTATTTAACTATTTACATCCTCTTAACTAGGTCACTAAACGGATTTTTAAAAGTTTTAGTTTGATTTCCGACTATGACCAAACATCAAAAACTACATCTCCAAACGGGTAAGTGAAACGTGATACTAAGAAACAAATTATATTAAAATTAAAAAAAAAACTCTACACTGCTAGAGAATTTCCATCTTATTTATCAGAATGTCACTTGAGATTGTGATTTTGAAAATGCTATAAATAGATGTTTCCTCTTTCTATTCCTCCAAGTCGCCATCGCAAAAGGCTTGCAATAAGTCACTACGAGGCATGCCATTTAAATTTTTATTACAGTTGTACATGACATTGGAACTCTGCCCAATTTCTTCTACCTCGCCATATGGTTTATAGCTCTTCGACATCAGACATGCCTATTTTGTTTCTTTAACAAACTATTATTTTTATATTGGATCATAAACAAGTACAGATACAGACTATGTAGTATATATTTCAGGCGTCTATAAAACAGATTAAGACATATCCATTTGTGTTGTATTATGGTGGTTGAAGAGAACTGACCTATAATGAATTGTCAAAAATGTCCCCATACTCAATTATAATCTTCTTCAGTCCTATTAGGGAACGGTATGACTTCAAAATATGTCAATAGCTTGGTTTAACTCTACATATGAATAGCTAGGAACAAAACATTTAAAAGAAAATCATCGTGTATCTTATTTATTTATAGCAAAAACAGCAAACTACAAATATAAAATCAGTTTTAATAACGGTGATAGTTAAGTCTAATCTAAAAAAACCTTTTTCTTAACTGTTCAAAGATTGAATCTCATATCTCCCATTATTTGGTTCCCATACCCCCAAGGGATATGGATACCCCGTGTTAAAAGCCCCTGGACTATATTGACAGAGAATGAGAGATCGAGATTCGATCCCGGTCGAGTGCACTAAGGGTGGATTTTTCCCAAATGATTTTACACTCTGCCTACACGAAAATGCTGGTGTATTTGCTTTGGATTAAACCTTTGAATCCCTAACACATTAGCGCTATTAGTACATAGGCATCCCGAACGAGTGGTAAGATACGGTGCTAATTTAAAAAATATATATATATATAAAATATCCAGGAGTATAACCCCGACCTCCCAACAGAGTCACACGCGCAACCCACGAGAACCGCCTGCTGCCGGTGTTGTTTCCTTGTCCTTCTCGGGTTCCTGGTGGGCGGACCTGTTTTCTCACTCACCATTGTATTGCACTGTTTGGGCGGCCAAGTGTATAGACATACACACACACACACACACACACGCAGGAATGTTATTCTCTCAGCCTAGTGAACCACATACGATATTTCCTTGTCGCCATCTCTTTAATACCCCAGTAAAGTCGAATTTATAAGAATGTTACGTTCTGATGAGAGGATAACAGTGGCGTAGTAGTATCTAATCTAAGGAAATACAGGGTGTATTTTAATTGGTGTCAAATATTCTAGGGGCATATTCCCATCCACCAAATACCAAGAGAATGGGTCTAAAAACGTTTAATTTTTTAGGTAAGAGGAATTTTACTAATCAATTTATAAGCTATCCAACAGAAGGAGAAACGCGAATAAACAAGATAAAGTTTAAGGTGCGGCCGAAGGGAGCGAAAGTATTTCTACAGTTTTTATAGAATTGAAATTTTTTGGCCAAAATAAATCAAATATTTCTCCAGTATTAACATATAGTCTAGTTTTCTGCACATGCTAATATCAACAGATCTTGAATATCTGTCAAGGGTGTCCTGGAATTTTTTCAAAGCTTTTTAAATAAAGAAAAAAAGTTTTGACAAAATTCCAGGACACTCTTGACAGATATTAAAGATCTGTTGGTATTAGCATGTGCAGAAAACTAAACTATATGTTGCCACTGGAGAAATATTTGATTTATTTTGGCCAAAAAAATGTAATGCTATAAAAACTGTAAAATTACTCGCGCTCCCTTCGGCCGCACAAGATACATACAAAAACTTAAGACAGAACATTTTTTTTAACGAAAATGATTAAGAAGATTTTCCTCCTGCTTCGATGCACCCTCTGAACCTACGTTCCAAGCCTTATCATCCTCTGATGAACACAATTGAGGTGTTACGTATTAGCTCACATCCATTTACGATACTCTTGCTCAAAACCTCAACATCAGGCACAGAAGTTGCGTGATCAATGGAATTTAAATGTCCTCAGATATAAAAATCTACTGAATTCAAATCTGAGGATTGAGCAGACCCCTCAACAGACCCCCCATGACCAACCAATCTTTGAGGAAAGCCTTTAATAACTCTAAAACTAATTTTTTCTAGACCAATGTTTATTTGAAATTTTCTTAGTGTTTGGTGGACGGGAATACGCCCTTAGAATATTTGACACCAATTAAAATACACTCTGTACAATTAGCTAAATTTCTTAAAAATGTACCATTCTTTACATACAAAAGGATTAAAAGCATTGAGGGGGAGTAGCCGGGGGAATAATGGGAGTATTGCCTCCCCTATAATGAGTCTAATCCACCCCCCCCCCAGCCCCAGATACGTTTCAAATCCTCTAATACTATCGAATATGAAGCTGATAAATGGCCTTAGATCAAACTCCAAATGATTCATAGATGCATTCATTTTTCAAAAACTTGCCAGATAGAACCACTTTAAATAGCTTTTAGGGACATTCAATTTTAAACCCTTATGGTGGAGGGAAGGGTCAGGATGGATGGAGAAGGGTTTGAACCCAAGTCACTTAAAACCTTTTTATCATCCCCCCTCTCTATCTTACATAAATCAGGTTCCACCACCAATGATTGAAAACAGTAGGTCCACTCTAAATAAACTATCCACAGGAACCCGGTTGAGCTCGAAACCCAGCCTGCGAGGTTAGTCTGCCACGCTCTACGTTCTAGTTATTTTAGTAACAGTATCAAAACCCATCAAATCATGTAATTTATTTCAATCGTATTTGAAATACCAAAATGTGGATTATTACATCTTTACTTTATAGTGACCGAATGGAGAATGGAAATATTGTGATCGTAAAAAACATTCAAATACGAGATTTATATGAATGTTGATATTTCATTGCCCCCTGAACTCGTAAATGTCTGTAGCTCGGCCTTGAGCCAAAACCATTTTATCGATTGAGCTATGTTTTTCATAAAGTTCCCAAAGGCTCTTTTGGAAATAGGGATACAACCCTAAAATTAATGGTATTTTACTTAAGAGTGAAGAGAGAAAAAAAGCAATTTTCTCTAAAAAGGCTATAAGGATTAAAATTCGTATCCAAACCATGTATAACATTACAAAAAAAATAACGCGTCTAATTTTCGGGGTTAAATGACGTAGAGGATACTTCACATAAGTAGCTATCTCTAATTTCGATAATATCTCCGTAAATATTGGAGATACTAAACAACTTATCACGTAAAATTTTAGAATTAATAAAAATAAAAAGTTTTATTTTAAATATATTTTTATAAAACGAATAGTTTCTGAGCTATCAGTAAATATATTTTGTAAATGGAGGTCTGGGAAAGGGAGTTGATTGTAATGCTCTTTGGTGGACAGAGATGTTACTTTTTTCTCAATATGTTTGTGTAACATTGTATATTATTAAATTTGTTCTCTTTTCCATTATGCATAAGGCATTTCCTATTATTTCACATATCTTGTTAGTTTTAAGTAAATATCTTCATTCTTACGTAAAGAAGCGAGAAATTCTGTGTGACGCACGTACCATTTATTTTGTTTTGTTTTATCAACCGTTTAATATTCCTGTAATGTGTCTGAGACTTCTTTAATTGGGTGGGTTCTTAGCCATAAAAATAAAATGTATTCACACCAATCTTCTTAATCCCAAACTGGAATCCCAACATGGACCCTCTTGAAATCCTCAAATATGTCTGGAGTTATTATACATTTATAAAGTATTATATTCAACTCCATGGTTACTAAAAGTTTAATCTAAGAAGAATTTAAAAAATATAGGAATAGGGTGTGGTGAAGGGGGATATATTGGGCTAACTCAAAATAAGGATTGTATGTAATCAGGGGGACTGAATAGAGCTAACTCAAGATAGGGATAGTTTGTAATAAGGGGGACTGAATAGAGCTAACTCAAGATAGGGATATGTTGTAATGAGGACTAAATATAACTAGATCAAGATAGGTATAGTTTGTAATGAGGTGGACTGGATAGAACTATCTCAAGATAGGGCTAGTGTGTATTTGAGGAGGACTGGATAGAACTATCTCAAGATAGGGCTAGTGTGTATTGAGGAGGACTGGATAGAACTATCTCAAGATAGGGATAGGGTGTAATGAGGTGGACTGGATAGAACTATCTCAAGATATGGATAGAGTGTAATGAGGTGGACTGGATAGAACTAGCTCAATATACTAAACTTTGACGCCAAACATGAAGATGGTTATGAATACCAAAGAAGACTCGCACATCTGGTTTAATTTGTGATAGTTTGATACTTGAGCTTAGGACAATATTTGTTCACTTTTTAAAGCAAACAATGTTTTTGAGCAAAATAAATAAACATATTTCTCCAGTAGAAAAATTGAGTAATTTTCGTTACATGATGATATAAACAGTTGCTAAATATCCGTCAAGGATGTCCTGGAATTTAAAGACAACTTTTTCTCTTATCTTAAAAAGTTTGTCATCTAATACCATTATGCTGCAATATTGTATTGTAAAAAAACCCAAATTGTTTGCTATAAAACTGCAAAAAAAACTTACCTTTCATCCCACCTCATGTTTCATGGTCCGGGTCCCGTGACTAAATAGCATTTTACCACTTTGGTACGACCTTTAATCCGGGGCCCCCCTCTGTCGGATATACAGCCTATTGAACTTCGACGAGCTCCCATATATCTCTCTTTGTCTGACTTCCAATCGAAACCCGCTTCTGTGGCCGGATAGTTTAAAGCGTCACTCTCATGTTATTATTACTTTTATTATTATTATTGTTGTTATTATTATTATTATTATTATTATTATTATTATTATTATTATTATTATTATTAGCACCGCGTCTTACTACCCGTTCGGGCTATACGCACTTACGCTAATGTGCAATGGTAGGGTGATTGTGAGATGAAATGGAGGACCTACAGTTTAACGTGAGATCCGAACCACGGTGGAGGCTTGGCATTCCACACATTCACAAGTTGTGATTAATACACGTCTTGTCAGAGGTGAAGGAAGGGTTTGGCAATCAGATAAATCTGTGCCAGGACCGAGGATTGAGCCCCGGATCCCCAGCACAGAAGTCCGACACCTTACCCCTAGACCGCCAGGTCACCAGGAGTCTCATGTTAGAGTGGCCTTCTAAAGACGGGAAGATCAGGGTTAGAATCCCGATTTGGCCTACTAAAGATTTTTTCTTAAATGATTTTCCACTCTCCTTTCACGCAAATGTAGGTATACTACCTCTCAAATATTTCCTTCCTCATCAGTACCCCATTATAGTAATTATCATATTTGGGTACAACCTGAACAGGTAGTTAAATGCCTTAATAAAAAAAATCTAATTTAATTTGAAGCGTGAAACTTTTTTTTTCTCTCCTTTTCAGCTTTGATTCGTCTTTCGCCAAGAAACGTGTCCTAGGATCTGTTTAATGTACTGTGCGTATATTTGAATCTTTTGTAATGATCAAATCTTTAGAGGAAAATTTTTACAAATCACACACATTATTTTTATTTCGTAGATTTAGAATATATATAAAAATTACGATGTATCATTTGATTGATTAACAAAAAACCGTAAGAAATACAAATTTATAATTTTATTTATTTTACTCCCAGAACTTTTTTTTTAAAAAGCGCCAAGTCAGTAGAAATTCCACCATTCGAGTAAACATATTTTTTAGTCCAAGCGTTTTAACACTAAACTGCTTCTTACCAGGCCTACCTTTTCGGGCTTTTCGAATATTTACACTAATGGGGTAAGGATGAGGAAGTTTTATTGAGAAGAAATCTGCTTTAATTTGCGTGCAGGATGAGTGAAAAATAGATTAGGGAAAACCAGGTACAACCAACCGGGATTCGAACCTCGATTTCCTTGTCATCGGAAGTCTAGTATTAAGACTGAGTGACGCCTTTATACCATACGACCACCGATAGGGATCACAAAAAAGTAATTTAACAAATTATTATTATTGTTAGGATTTGGAAGGGAGACTTAGAGCAAATACACCAACACTCGCGTGGAAAGAGTCTTGGAAAACCATAATGGTAAATCATCCATTGAAAATCACCTCCAATGCACCTGGCCTGGAGTCAAACCTCGATATTTCCATCACTAGCAGTTCAGTGTATTGCGAGCCTGACGCCATATACCTTGTAAAGGGGAAACCTTTGAAGTCTAAATAAAAGTTATTATACATATTAGTAAAACTATATCCACACAAGGATTTGAACCCTTGACCTGTAACGCTACGTTTCAAAGACGAGACTGATGGTTAAAATATCCAATCCGGTTTTATTTTACATTGGTGGGCAAGGGGGATAAGTCGCCAACCTCATTTGGTTTGGTTTGTTTTGCTGTCAATGATGTTGGGGTAGAGCTGTGAGATGGAAAACTTCCCCTTAAACTTTCCTGTTTAGGAAAAAGTTCAACTATAAGGGTTTTCTTGAAAAAGTGTCCAGACATATATAAATGAAACGAATGCACTCGAGATATCTCCAGCCTTAAAGATGGCGCCTAAGTTTAATTTAACCTGAGAACGTTAACACTAGAGTTACACTAAAAAAATTAAACAGTGATTCCATTTATCTTCACTCAAGTATCAACTGCAGCGCTTGGTGGTTGAGTGTGTCACTAACGTTGGAACTGGTCTAGACCAGATATGTTGGAACTTCACTGATATAATCAGAGCCTTAAACGAATACATTCCCTGGAATTCAATGATCTGAAATATTTTCATCTCTTATGGCCTCTATTTTATTATATTTTCAGTATATCATCATTAATTTACTTTTTTTTATCACCGCGTCTCACTGTCCGTTTAGGCTGTACGCCTATATACTAATTACGTTAGTGGTTTACGAATTGAGAAGGCTATATTTGGAGGAACTTTTCTCGCATTTGCGTGGAGGGAGCGTGGGAAAAAAACACCCTCAGTACATCCGACCGAGATTCGAACATCGATCTCACCGCTATCGGCAGTCTAGTCTACCTCAAGAGTATCGCGTTAGACCACGCGGCCACCGAAGTGGGTAAAATAATTTACCTAAACTAATTTTAAGGTTAAATTAAGTGTGGGTTAAGAACGCCCCTCCCATTCCATCACTCGTTCTCCAAGACATAATATTTATGTGATAGGCTATGGATGCCGCCTCCTTCAACCCAACCCCTTTACCTACTTAGTAGGTCGCAAGTCGCCACTGCGGAAAGGTTTCTGATTGGAGATTTATCGAGAAGTGTTCATCTCTAGGCTGCGGCTCAACTCCTGAGTGGATAAGGGTGGTTTGTCTTAATCATACTTGAATTTCCACTCGCTCTCATCACAAAAATGCGATTGCAATTTAAAAATTATACCCCTCTCATACGTACCATACTATTGAAAATATATGGTAACCCAGATGGGTAGTAGGACCCGATGTACAAAAATAAACTTTTTATGAGCTTGCTGAGTAATGCATGAAACCACTGGTTATTTAAACAGAAACAACCCGCTTCGGTGACCGCATGGTCTAAGGCGTAACTCTCGCAATAGACTGGATTGCCTATGACGGGAATGTAAGGGATCAAATCCTGGTTGAGGGCACTTAGATTTTTTTTGTAATTATTTTCCACACTTGCTCCACGCGAATGCGTGTACACTTCTCCTAAAATTCAACCTTCTTCAGCCCTAACACATTAGCGTAATTATTACATATATAATACAACCTGAACGGGCAGTAAGATGCGATGCTTAAAAAAAAAACATAAAAATCGAATGATGGTTTGTAGTCGACCGTACAGTCACACACTCGGAGTCGTTTAGTGCGCGAAAAAAGAAATGCCGATGCTTATCTTTAGACCTTGATCGTTCGTGCAGGAGGAATAAAACATTGCCTACAAATTGTGTCTACACGAAGACAACAAAGTTATACGTGGGAAGAGGCAGGAATAAATTAAAGAACATAGTTTTTTTTTTATAAATTCATTTCATGTATAATGTTCGTCCTAATAAATTGTTTCCATATAATGTGGTTTCAAGGACAGAGTGACTAAATTCATCTTTGCCTTGGAGCTTTGCTTAAACACTTAATGCGCATAGTTATTGCTACTACTATGATTTTACCGTGACCTTAAACGACAGCTACCCTATTATGAAAGGTTTACTTGGTATAGAGAAGAAAAAGAACCGATCCAATTTAAAAATTACCAACACATTATGTTCGTTATTGAATAAATTTAAGTTATCCATCAAATTACTATAGTGTTTCTAAAATACGTTTTCTATTAAAGCTACTATTAATATTAAGAGTTTACTGTTTCTATAATTAACGACTTAACTGGCTTTATCTTTTGAGTGTGCATCACGTCTTACTACCCGTTTGGGCTATCACTCATTATATTTACAGTAATAGTGTTTGAATAGTGAAGATTGAACTTAGAGTGAATTTACCCGCATTTGCGTGGGAGAAGTGAGAAAATCTCCTTTACACCTGAATCGTTGCGCTTCCTAACTCGTAGAAAAAGAAAAGATTGCTGTTACATATTTCAATAAGTTATACATGACGAAAGATAGGGGGAAAAAAAGCATCACAAAAATATATAAGTTTAACAAATAAGTTTATTTAAAAGTAAATAGGAAAAATAGAATTACAGATGAGTGACAAGATTTTGATCGAATTAATTAATTATAACTGTATCCTGTTATGGAAGTAAAAAACATTAGGTAGTAAGAATTGGTATAATTACTTTGTCTACAAGGAACTAACCGAGGTTAGATAGAACATTTAGTTTAATAACTCCAGAAATAGAGGTATTCGCTCTTACTCGAACGAGGATGTGTCTGTTGTAACACATCAGTGGTAAAAAGGAGATCAAACTTTCGGAGAATATATTGAAAGACAATCCAGAAAACCAGACTATACGAGCTTGACACCTTATTCAATGTGTCTACCCTAAATCCTAGTACGCACTTGGAAACATTTTGCCGGAAACATTGTCTGCCAACACTTTGCTCTTGTTTCGGAAACAATTGGGGAACAGTTGGCCAGCAATGTTTTCAAGTGCATACTGGGTTTAAGAGAACAGGATCAAAAGGGTAAATTTTAAGGAAATTTTACCAGCATTCTTCTACAATAGAGAAGATTCAAAAACTAAATTGAAACTCGCAATATTTTCCAGTGCCTATATCCGGATTTGACCTCCCGGGTTGGAGCTGAGCCTACCAGTCTCAATCAAATATTATGTTCTAAATTTATATAAGATTTATACTTATAAGTGCATAAATGTATATACAGTAAAACTTTGATAGCCTGGGCTGGATGGGGGATTGAGGGAAATGGGGCATATAGTCCAAACTAACGAAAATTATAGATAGACTCAAGGGAAAAAATATATATATATAACCCTTTCTTTACCCTGAAATACATCCGTCCTACCTTGATGAACTATGACCCTATCCTATAGCTACACCATAGAGGAACCAGGCAAGGAAAGCTTGCTACCTTACAGGGTTAACGAATGGTACCTGCAACAGAGAAAAGTTATCTATCTGATATATTATAAATAATGTTACTTACAAAACTGAAGTACGATTTAAAAATAAATAAAACTTGAAGTGAACTGGATGGTCTTGGGTCTTTTGAGCAAGTAGCGTCTGAAGGTGGACGGGGTTTGAAGAAAGCGTAGAACTTCTTTTGCGAACTTTTGGTACTGATTTACTTAATTATAAATTCATTTATATATATTGCGTCCGGCTTTGTTGCTTATAATACAGTAATAAATAAGACAAATCCTCAGTCCGCATTAAGTGAAAGCTGGATTTATTAGGTCTGTATTTTCAAGGTTTTACCTATTTGTTTTGATAAACGTATAATGTATTGAAATTATTTAATTTCTCCGAATTAAATACAAAAGTCTCATCAATATTACCCACAGAATTGTTGTGGGGGTTTGATATCCTGACTCTTTCTCAGAAAGCTGAGGTTCAACTCCAACCGCTTTCACCAAGGTGTTTTTTTTACATTAGCCTAATGATTTTACATCTCCTCGGGTGAAACCTTCCGCAATTTCTTGAAATTCACCCTAGTGTTATGTCTTTATATAAATGTAAACTGCGGATAACCCAGATGTGCGCCACCAAAAAGGAAATTGCTAAACCAGTGGTTCTCAACCTTTTTCATTAAAGATGTCACAATACCCTTTTTTCTCGATTCCAATTCTTAAATTTAACTTTGATTTTTTGATTCTTGAACATTTCTTATTTCATTATTTTTCCAAGCATCCAACCTCACATAAAAACATACAGTAGAGCGTCGAAAATCCGGACGTCAAAAATCCGGAGCGTCGCAAATCCGGATCGGCGGTGAGAACAGGTCAAGTCTTGTACAAAAAACAATTAAGGA
>CABFWO010006805.1:0-31205 GCA_902155825.1 Timema genevievae | reverse complement strand
CTGTCCTGTAGCTCCTGTCGTATTAATACAACTCAGAAGACTGTCTTCCTTTACTTGCCGCAGACAAAGGTATTACAACTTAAGCCTGGTCAATGAGTCCAGTGACTGTTTAAGCTCAACCCTCTCCCCCTCCACATTCCGTACTTTCAGCCAAGCTTTGTGCTACCTAAACAAGAACTCAGGTAGAGAATCGGTGTCTCCAAGTTTAAACAGCCAAAAAGTTATGTTTTTATAGAATTATGATGTTAGAATAACATTTTTCACTAAAAGTTTAAATTTTTCTGTTCACTAAAACCGAAGTTGAGGGTTCATTATAAACGAATTTTTAGCACACATTGAAATGAATGTGGGTTGGGACCAATGAATTAGGTTCATTGTAGCCGAATGTTCACTACAACTGAGTTCACTAAAACCAGAGTTGATTGTACTATGGTACTTCTCTAATGTGACCCTGCATCATCTAGACCTGTAGATGCCGGAAGCTTGAACAGTCCCTCTACGACCTGTTACCGGGTTCCACTAATGCTCTCAGCTGGGGACTAGGGAACCCTGTGATAGACTCAGGAAGGTCCCACGGATGTCACAAACTCCTGCTCGGATAAGCGAGATATTAAGCCTCAGTGGTAAATGAGATGTTTTCACCCAGTTCCCAGTACAGTAATCAAGAGAGCAGAGATAAGGGTCAGGACCCCTCCAGATTTTGTCGGAACCCCTAGGTTTTGTCGGAATTCTTTAAAAATGGGTTCTCATAAAATAAAAAACTTTATACTATAGTTTTTTCATTTACCACAGTTTTAATTGTATGTCATAAGCTATATACTAGCGTATAGCCCGAATGGGTGGTAAGGCACGGTGCTAAAAACAACAACATAAACTAGTTAACTATAATTTTAATATTCGCCTTCAAGATGCACCTGGTTAAGACTTCCAGTTGTGAAATTAGCTCTGTCAACATTTCAAATACTTTTATTTCCACAGATTCAATATGGTATCGGAAAACAAGGGAGGTTTCTTGGAATAGGCCGAGTAAAGGGGATCCATGAAAAGGAGGCAAACTTTTTACTATCACCTGTAATATCTTACTGGAAGAATTAACAAGAGGAAACCCGCCTCGGTGGCGTAGTTGGCTAACGCGCCAGTCGTGTTGAGCTAGACCACCGAGGACGAGGAGATCGAGGTTCGAATCTCGATCGAGTGAATTAGGGGGAGGGGGGTTTCCTAAATGGTTTTCCACTCTCCCTCCACCCAAATGCGGGTTTACTTCCTCTAAATTCATACCTTCCCAATTCCTAATCCATTAGTGTAATTAGTACTTAAGCGTATAACCCGAACGGGTAGTAAGACGCGGTGCTAAAATTAAAACAAGAGGAAAGAGCAGCTAAAATAAAAGAACAACCGTCAATTACGAAGTTTGTAGCTTATGTAGGTAGGTTTATTACTTTTCCCTCACCCAACTTCCAATACACCTACTTTCTCAAAACATTAATTTGTAACTAATTATTAAAAGATTGTACTCATTCACTCACAAAATTTTAAGAGCATCAATAGTTATTACAAGGTTGTACAAAGTTATTGGTAAGATAATAGTGGAATGTTGATAATATAATTATCATGCTAGTTACATAAAAATATGTTAAATCCTAAAAAAAGTAGATATACGCTTGACACCTGATTAGTAAAAGAATTAGGTACCAGCAGAAACTATTCCTTACGAAACACCAAAAGAGGTGAGATGTGTTTTTTTTACCTTCACACCTTTCACTATCCATTCGGATATACGTATAAGTAGGCTACTAATTATAGGCTGCTGTAAGAACGATAGACGTATAATGTAGATGAGATGTACCCTCATTTGCGTGGGGTGTAAAGGGGAGGAGAGCGCGAGAAATAATGAAGGAAAAACGACACCCAGTACATTCAGCGGGGATTCAAACCCCGACGTACCCGTCACCAGCAAACCAGACTTAATGATCTTGATCTTGTGCTCACTGGCTTGGGTAGTCATAATGTCAATGCTGTTAATTTTAACAATAGTATATTCACTTATGTGTAAGACATTTATATTATAAAATTTTGTTTACAAATCGCTTTATTATTTTAAAGATATTTATTTTTACTTTCTTATATAAAGAGAAAATACTGTAATTACTTATTCTATGGAATTAGGAACTCGAAAATGCATTGCCGCAATCACAAAAGTACGCCACCTATCCCTTCTTGAGTCAGTTCTATCCAGTCCACCTCATTACACCCTCTCTCTTTCAAGTTCATTATAATGTTATCCTCCCATCTGGATTTAAATCTTTCCACTGGTCTCTTCCCATTAGGTTTTACAATCAGTACCCTGACCAAGGTTCTAGATTCTTCCATTCATGCTGCATGTTCTGCCCACCGTAACCTAACAATGTCTTGTGATAAGTACAGAGTAAATAACTCATGCTTTATCTTGGGAATTTCTCATATTGCTCGTTCCTTGCAAATAATTTGAACTCATAATTAAGTTACGTCCTTCAGTACCCAGTAACCTCATTCCTTTTTGGACCAAACATCTTCCTAAGCACCCTGTTTTTAATGCCCTAAATTCAACCATGGGATTCTAATGAATAATGATATTTGATGTAATTCAGAACCCAAAAAAGTGTATCTGGATATTCTGTCTGTCTATCTCTCGGTCTGTACCCGGTGCAAAAACTGAAATGGTTAGATGGATTGTGTTCAAACGTGATAGCCCTTAAGATAAGGGTTGTTTATTAAATATTATTTTTGAAAAATTTGGATTTTTTCGAAATTGGCTCTAATATTTTTGTTTAAAATTGATATCTGGGTGTATTCAACATGACCAATAATACTGTGTATCTATATTTTGGGAGAAAATTAGATCAAGGGTAGATTACTAAAAAGAGCGCAGAACGAGGGTGTCGGGCGGATCTGGACCCCCTAAATTTAATAGATCCCCTGGAAGGGGTCATAAATACGCATATAAAATTTATTGACTAAAATAATAGTGAAATTTCCTAGTCGACCCCCTTAGAAAAATTAGCTATCTATGCCCTTGACATATTCCAAGAAAACTTTATAAGTTTACATTGTTTTATTTAATTTGTGGTTTTGCTTTTAATACAGGTATAATTCGCAAATCACGACAACTCCTCATATTTAATAGCCTGTCTCGCTGATCGGATAACCTCTAACTTAAGAAGGTAGCACAGTTCAAACCAGACTTCACATTGCAGTGCGATACCCGGAGTCTTCATTAGAAAACAATGGAATTGAGACCAGTGAAACAGTTTTACCATATTTAAAAAGACAAAAAAACCAACAGGATCGAAAAATAATTATTTAAAAAAACCAACTACTAAAATGACCCCAACTTTTCTGTTAAAGAATGAAGAATGCCAAAAAACCGCACATCAATAAGTTTTTTGTTCGAACCGTAATCTTGTACCTATTTTAATCGATTAATCAGCCGTCATGGTGTGATATAAAGGATTGGAACATGATTAAATTTATATACAGTGGAACCTCGTTTATCCGGCCCTCAATGATCCGGATTCCGGTGTATCTGGACTGAAATTTAGCATTGATTAATTTTATTGTAACACATTTTTATGAAATGAATTTATGTATTGCTTAAAAAAACTTCTTTCAAATACTTGAATTAACTATGATACTATGGACGCAAGGTGAATACATTACTGTATTGACCTAAAACTGCACTGCAATCAGTGGTACAGTACTGTATTTAGTACTGTAGATTTATTGTTGTTATTATGAAAATAAATTGTAAATTGTAGTAACATTGTTTTAATGCATTTTCCTATAATTTCCAGATTTTTTCAAATTTTTATCAATCCGGCTGTCACGTGCCAGTTAGGCCAGATAAACGAGGTGCCACTGTACTTTGATTTTCTTACGAATGGACATTTGGAGCACTTTTTAGAAATTACAAAATTAATCGTGTTTTTTCTACGGTCAACATTGATAACAATTATATTGTTATATTATCATTGTTATTTTATAGATGTTGGTAAACTATATCAAAATTGACAGTTGTAGAACACGATTACTTGACGTATGAATGCATGAAAGTAGATCTAGTTACTTTTTAATATGGCATAACTTAAAATATGAGTTAAATGATGAGCCTGGGCATTGTACGACTCCTGGATAGCTCAGTTGTATGAGCTTTGGTGTATTAAACCAAAGGTTCCATGTTCGATTCCCGTGTCCATGTGTCTTTTTTCAATTTAAAGCTATAGCCGTACTCAACAACTACAGTAAATTGTCTATTTAATTCATTTTTCAGATATGTCTATTCGTAAAAAACAAAAGATTGGGTTGTGCTTCCCTGCCGGAAGGATCCCAACATAGTTCGGCTCACCAAGGAAGGTGATGCTCTCCGAGATCTGATCACTCCAGAGAAGGTTCTCGGCCTTGCAGGTGTACCTTCCGGAGTCTCCGGACTCCGGTGAGCTGACGGTTAGACGACACACCCCGTCCCTCAGCTCCGTCATCTGGTATCTGCTGCCCACCTTCACCGGCACACCGTCCTTGAGCCAGGTCACTTTGGGGGACGGGTGGCTTCGAACCCGGCACTCCAGCACCAGTTCATCTTCTCCGACCCGGTACGTGTCTGTGAGGGGAAGAGAAACTCGTGAGAACTGCGAGTAAGATCAAGAGCTCAATACATTGTCGAACCGCCATTATCGAGCTATTATGATAACATTTAAATATAAATGAATCAGTGAGCGCAGTAAGGAACCCATTCCAATGGAGGGTAATTAATAGATAATTAGGGTGACCTGGTGGTCTAGGGGTAAGGTGTCAGACTTCTGTGCTAGGGGTCCGGGGTTCAATCCTCGGTCCCGGCACAGATTTATCTGATTGCCAAATCCTTCCTTCACCTCTGACAAGATTGATCACAAATTGTGAATGTGAGGAATGCCAGGCCTCCACCGTGGTTCGGATTCCACGTTAAACTGTAGGTCCTCCATTTCATCTCACAATCACCCTACCATTACACATTAGCGTAAGTGAGTATAACCCGAACGGGTAGTAAGACGCGGTGCTAATAATAATAATAATATTAATAGATAATTAACCGCTTTGGTGGTCAAATTGTCTAAGGCGTCACTTTTGCAATAGACTGGACTAGTGACGACGGGGAAATCGGGGTTATAGTCCCCATCAAATGTACTTAAGGTGTTTTTTTTCCTGAATTCTTTCTCACGCTCCATTGAAGAAGAGGCCGGTAAATTTACTTTAAAAACTCGATCTTGTTTATTTTTATTCCAGTAGCGAATAACTCTAACGGGTATTAAAACGCGGTGGAAAAAGAACTATTTCAGGACGCCCTATGACTGACCTTTGATGGCTCGAGTAAAGGTGGGCGGGAAGGGCGCTGGTTCGAAACCAGCGAACACCTTGAGCTCCGCCGTCGAGGTCATCTCGCCGTGGATGTTCCTCGCGACACAGGTGTACTCCCCGGAGTCCGATGGGGAGGCGTCGACCACCTCGAGGTTCGCCAGACCGTCCCTGCAGGTGGACCGGAAACGTCGCATCGCCGGGTCATCGGGATTCAGGAACAAAGGTAAGCCATCCCTCAGCCACTCCACTGAGGGTTCGGGCGTACCCAGGACCGACGCCGTCAGCTTGAGGCGGGAACCTTGCGCCGCGGTGCGGTCCGTCAGACGGGTGCAGAAGGTGGGTTTCTTGCGCGCGTCGCGACCGACGGGCTGATAAACAAGGACACAGGGAGTGATTGTCAAACTTCTAACTCCTGACAAACAAAGAATCTTTCGAAAATACTTTATTTGAATTTATATTAATAAAATAAACAATTTGTTTGTCTGTCATGAGCATCACGTGACAAACACACACAAAGAGGTACTAAAATTTAAAATTAGTAGCCCCTGTGCCAAAACATGTGCACCTTGAGGCTGGAATTTTAAATATTTGATTCTCTCTCTCTCTATATATATATATATATTTAAATTTATTAAAAATTGGGTTAGAAGAACTAAAATAAAGATATATTTTCACATCTGTTTGAAGCAAAGAAAAACGTTGGCGTGGTGTTCTACTAATTAATATGATTGTTCTGAAGGAAAATATTTAAATTAAATTTATGAACATTCCATTTATATAGTCCTTTCATGGTTGTCTCATCTATATATTCCCTACGTCCCGTATCCGTCCGTTTAGTTTTTAATTTTTTGCACACATTAAGATCCTTATTTACTTATATAATCGAGTAAATAAATGGGAAAATGCAATACTTTGTCCAATAAAACCTAATGATATAAAACAATTTCAGCAAATTCAATAAACACCGATTACCTTTTTCATCATTCCAATTTTTTGTTTGTTTAGTGTTTAAAAAAACACACGATATATTTAATTTATTTCCCCCGCTTCTGTGGCCGCGTGGTCTAACGCGCTAATCTAGTGTTGGACTAGACTACCGAAGACGGGGGCATAGGGGTAAGGGGTTTTTCCTAAATTATATTCCATTCTCCCTCCACGCAAATTTGGGTGCACTTCCTCTAAATTAAACCTTCCTAATACCTATTCCAATAGTGTAATTAGTACATAGGCGAATAACCCAAACGGTTAGTTAGAAGCGGTGCTAAATAACAATAACAATACTACTACTACTACTACTACTAATAATAATAATAATTCATTTCAACTGTCAGTAAAACTAAAGCTATGGTGAGCGAACTATACATTTGAAATACAGAACAAACAGTCCAATTTTCATAAAAGGGTCTTATATGACAGCTACACAGGCTACTAGAGCTACTCTCACCTGTTCAGTCAAGTAATGTGATCTGAAGCTATCTCTTCTGATGAATATTATCAATACATATAAAATAATAATATAGTACATTTTTTTAAGCAATTTTGACCCTAGCAAAATGTGTTTGTATTTTCTAAATAGTCCTTCATACGAATATTTTACTGAAGCTATAATCAGTTCTCTACACTTAGCTTAAGTATATGAAGGACTAGATAAGGTTTTTCATATGCTGAACAGACTGGCTAGTTAAAATAATACCCACCAATTTGTTATCAGATTCAAACCCCAGTGGTTTTCGGACAAAATAAACTGTTAGTATCTTTTCCTTAACTTTAGTTTTATGTATGGTATGTAATTGCTTTTAGAAGTTCGAAGATTTAATCTTATGATGTGTTGTATAGTAGTAACTTATGTAATTTGTTTTATAACATGTTGTAAGTACATACTAGTACTTACGTTATATGCTTATATTCAATTAAGTCTTTTAGTATGAAATCCTTTTTATCTATTTAAGGTGAATTAACAGGATTTTCGACCATACGGACTATCCTGGATCCTAATTAATCCGGATAGTCAGGACTATTCTTTATATATCTTGGCAAAACGCAAACATTTATTATGAATTTCAGAATCATTCGTGCTCACTAAACAGAAATACGCCCTATACTGAAACCAAAATACGTCTCTCCTTAAACAGAAATATGCCTTATCTTGAATAAGATCAACCTCCTCTACTGAAAGAGAAAGACGCAAACTTCTGAAAGAGAAATATGCCATCTACTGAAAAAGAAATAAGTAGACCACTCCTGAAACATAAAGACGTCATCGCCTTAAACAGAAATACGCCTTCTCCTAAAAAAAATAAAGAAAGATGCCATCTCCTGAAACAAAATGACGCTTTCTCTTGAAATGGAAATCCTTCCTTCTGAAACAGAAAGACGCCCTCTCCTGAAACAGAAACACGCCATCTCTTGAAACAGAATTAAGCCTTCTGCTGAAAAATAAAAATGCCATCAAAACAGAAAGACGCCATCTCTTGAACCAAACAGACTCCTGAAACAGAAAGACGCCATCTCTTGAAACAGAAATATGCCTTCTGCTGAAAAATAAAAACGCCATCTCTCAAAAGAAAGAGACACCATCGCTTTAACCAAAAATACTATTTCTGAAACAGAAAGAGGCCCTCTCTTGAAACAGATAAATTCTATATCCTGAAACAATAAGACGCACTCTGCTGGAACTCACCTCCACCCTTTCTCTTGTCCTAGAACGCTGAGTCTGGTCAAGGGGAAGATCCTCCATGCTGGCCAGGCTGCTGTCTTCAGCGGTGTAATCTCGAACCCTCAACCTTGCGGAGAATGGCGTCAGAGTCGTGGTGGTGGTCGTCGTAGAGGCCGTCAGCGTCTCACTACTCTCCATAGCGTCGTCGTACACCCGACGCCTCCTCAAGGACTCTTCTTCTTTCCAATCCCCTTGGTCATAGCTCCTCGCCCTCCTGGTCGCCCGATCGGTTAACCTGGTTGCCCTATCAGTTACTCTGTTCCTCACCTTCTTGTTATCTGAGTCATCATCTTGCTCGACGATCCTCAACTTCTCGAGATTTGTCGGGTTTTTATCGTGTGGATCTTTCACGTCCCTCGTGATTTTGACGACGTCTGAATTAGGGTCAGCCTCCTGTTGTAAGTAGATAATAGATTCTTTCTTAACACTTGAACCGTAAATTAATTTTTGTTCTTCTTTATCCTTGTTTGTGATGGGTTCTGATGTATTTTCTTGAATCTCAGTTTTATCAGCTACTCCAATGTCAAGTACAGGTACAATTGTTTTACTAGTGTCTTTCTCACTTTCCGTGAGATTATGTTGTGTCTCTTTACAATTTTCATACTTTTCTGCATCTTTCTTCTTTTGTTCAATATCTTCTGCTTCTTTCTTTTTACGCTCAATCTCCTCTGATTCTTTCTTTTTACATTCAATCTCCCTTGCTTCTTTCTTTTTTAGTTCAATCTCTTCTGCTTCTTTATTTTTGAGTTCAATATCTTCTGTTTTTTTCTTTTTAAGTTCAATTTCTTCTGTTTCTTTATTTTTGAGTGCAATATCTTCTGCTTCTTTCTTTTTACGTTCAATCTCCTCTGATACTTTATTTTTACGCTCCACATCCTCTGAATCTTTATTTTTACGTTCATTCACCTCTGCTTCTTTCATTTTATGTTCAATCTCCTCTGACTCTTTCTTTTTACTTTCAACCTCCTCGGTTTCTTTCTTTTTAAGTTTTTTCTTTTGTGATTTTCTCTTTTTACTTTCAACCTCAATTGCTTCTTTCTTTTTGAGTTCTATCTCCTCCCCTTCTTTATTTTTCCTTTCAATCTCCTCTTCTGTTTTATTTTTAAGTTCAATCTCTGCTTCCTTCTTTTTAAGTTCAATATCCTCTTCTTTCTTTTTACGTTCAAGCTCCTCCGCTTCTTTCTTTAAACGTTCTATATCCTCTGCTTCTTTATTTTTGAGATCAATCTCTTCTTTCTGTTTACGTTCGATATTTTCTGATTCTTTATTTTTACTTTCGATCTCTTCTACTTCTTTCATTTTACTTTCTATCTCCTCAGCATCTTTCGTTTTACGTTCCGTATCCTCTGCTTCTTTCCTTTTAATTTCAATCTCTTCTGCTTCTTTATTCTTACGTTCAATCTCCTCTGCTTCTCTCTTTTTACGTTCAATCTCTTCTGCTTCTTTCGTTTTACGTTCAATCTCCACTGATTCTTTCTTTTTATTTTCTATCTCTTCTTTATTTTTAAGCTCGATATCCGCCACTTCTTTCTTTTTACGTTCAATCTCTTCTGCTTCTTTATTCTTACGTTCAATCTCCTCTGCTTCTCTCTTTTTACGTTCAATCTCTTCTGCTTCTTTCTTTTTACGTTCAATCTCCACTGATTCTTTCTTTTTATTTTCTATCTCTTCTTTATTTTTAAACTTGATATCCTCTGCTTCTTTCATTTTACGTTTAATCTCCTCGGCCTCTCTTTTTTTACTTTCAATCTCCTCTGCTTCTTTCTTTTTACGTTCCGTATCCTCTGCTTCTTTCCTTTTAATTTCAATCGCTTCTACTTCTTTATTCTTACGTTCAATCTCTTCTGCTTCTTTCTTTTTACGTTCAATCTCCACTGATTCTTTCTTTTTATTTTTTATCTCTTCTTTATTTTTAAGCTCGATATCCGTTGCTTCTTTACTTTTACGTTCAATCTCCTTAATTTCTATCTTTTTACGTTCAATTTCTTCTGATTCTTTATTCTTACGTTCAATCTCCTCTGCTTCTCTCTTTTTACGTTCAATCTCTTCTGCTTCTTTATTCTTACGTTCAATCTCCTCTGCTTCTCTCTTTTTACGTTCAATCTCTTCTACTTCTTTATTTTTACGTTCAATCTCCACTGATTCTTTCTTTTTACGTGCAATCTCCTCTGCTTCTTTCATTTTACTTTTAATCTCCTCGGCCTTCTCTTTTTTTACTTTCAATCTCCTCTGCTTCTTTCTTTTTACGTTCCGTATCCTCTGCTTCTTTCCTTTTAATTTCAATCGCTTCTGCTTCTTTATTCTTACGTTCAATCTCTTCTGCTTCTTTCTTTTTACGTTCAATCTCCACTGATTCTTTCTTTTTATTTTCTATCTCTTCTTTGTTTTTAAGCTCGATATCCGTTGCTTCTTTATTTTTACGTTCAATCTCCTTAATTTCTATCTTTTTACGTTCAATCTCTTCTGCTCCTTTATTCTTACGTTCAATCTCCTCTGCTTCTCTCTTTTTACGTTCAATCTCTTCTGCTTCTTTATTTTTACGTTCAATCTCCTCTGCTTCTCTATTTTTACGTTCAATCTCTTCTGCTTCTTTCTTTTTACGTTCAATCTCCACTGATTCTTTCTTTTTATTTTCTATCTCTTCTTTATTTTTAAGCTCGATATCCGCTGCTTCTTTCTTTTTACGTTCAATCTCCTCTGCTTCTCTCTTTCTACGTTCAATCTCTTCTGCTTCTTTCTTTTTACGTTCAATCTCCTCTGCTTCTTTATTTTTAATTTCAATCTCTTCTTCTTTCTTTTTACCTTCAATCTTCTCTGCTTGTTTCTCTGTACGTTCAATCTCCTCTGCTTCTTTCTTTTTACGTTCAATATCATCTGCTTCTTTATTTTTCAGTGCTTCTGTTTTTTTACGTTCAATCTCCTCTGCTTCTTTATTTTTATATTCAATCTCCTCTGCTTCTTCCCTTTTAATTTCAGTCTCCTTTGCTTCTGTTTTATTAAGTTCAATATCTTCTGCCTCTTTCTCTATACGTTTAACATTTTCGGGTTCTTTTGTTTTATATTCAATAACATCGGCTTCTTTATTTTTACGTTCAGTTTCATTTTCACCTGCATTTTTGTTTTCAATATCCTCTGCTTCTTTCTTTTTATGTTCAATCTCATATGCATCTTTCTTTTGGTTTTTAATTTCTTCTACTTCTTTTTGATTAAGTTCAATTTCTTTCGCTTCGTTCTTTTTACGTTCAATTTCTTTAGATTCTTTCTTTATACTTTCAACAACTTCTGGTTCTTTCTTTTTTTGTATCCCCCCTGCTTCTTTATTTTTATATTTAATCTCTTCTCTCTCTTTCTTTTTGAATTCAACATCTTCCGATTCTTTCGATTCACGTTCCATCTCTTCCACTTCTTTAGTTTCAAGTTTAATTTCCTCAGCTTCTTTTATTTCATGTATATTCTCTTTAGTTTCCTTCTTTTTACTTTTAATCTCCTTTGTTTCTAAATATTTAATTTCATTCTCCTCTAATACTTTGGTTTTAACTTCAACATCTTCTGATTCTATCTTTTTATGTTTATACTCACCTGCGTCTTCCTTTTTATGTTCAATATCTTCCACTTCTTTCTTTTTACGCTCAAGATTTTCTGCTTCCCTTTGTTTATGTTCAATATCTTCTGTTTCCTTATGTTTACAGTCTTCTTCCTTTTTATCTTCAATCTCTTCTACGTCCTTCTTTTTAAGTTCACTGTCATATATTTTATTTTTAGCGAAATTTGGTTCGTCCACCCCTTCCGAAATATTTTTATTGCCACACAAATCTTGGCTAGATTTCTCACTTTCATTAATTTTTCCTTTTCCACTTAAAATTTCAAATTCTTTTGAAATGTCATCAATATTAGTTAAAGTTGCCAAATTAGAAACAACTGTCACATCACTTATCACTGATTGTATGCTATTAGCAAAGATTTTCTGTTTTTCTATTTTTATAAGCCCTTTTTCCATTTCTTGAAGTGGTTTGGATAATTTTTTTAGTAAAATTAAATTTGCTTCTTCTGATATTGATCCCTCTCCAATTTGACGAACCATGTTTTTTTCTGCTAGTGCAATTCCTTTTTGTAACTCTTGCATCGGTATTGCTACTACTTTCAAAAGTGCATACTTTGCTTTTGAATCACATAATTTACCAGATGTTATCGTTAATTTTTCTAATTTCTCCAGTCCTGTTTTTAATTCTCGAATCGGTGCAGCCAGAATATTTAAATCTATCGTAGCTTTGTTTTCAGAAATTAGTGGATCAGATTCCATTATGTTCTTTTGGACAGCATTTAATGCTTCGAGAAGTTCATGTATTGGTTGAGACATTTTTTCCATAGTAGACATAATTTGCTTTTCACATATCTTCTCATTCCTTAGCTCAATCTCAGCATGTTCTTGTACCAAAGAAATGCGTTCCTTTACCTCACTTATGGGTTTAGCTAGTTCTTTCAGTAAATGTAAATCTGTTTTATCAGACATGGTATTTGTAGTAGTGTTAATGGTAGCTTGTTCAAGTTGCGATATTGCTTGTTGCAGATTCTGAATTGGGTTAGTCACAGCGTGAAGGGTCGATGTGCCATTTAATATATCAATATTTTCTGCAGCATCTTCTGAACCTATCCTATCACCAAGTAACTCAATCTGCCTCTTAACTTCATCAATAGGTTTCGCTAAGGCTGTTACCAACCTGAAACTGTCAGGATCATACATGGCTCTATCACATTCTTGTAAAATTATTTTTTGTTCTATGTGAACCAAGGATTTGTACAATTCAATCAAAGGGTTTTCCATTTGTTCCAGTTCAGATAACTTCATTTTTTCTGGAATATTTTTTTCAATCGGCTCGATGAACTTTTGAGACTCATCCAAATATACTGCAGATGTTTTGACTTCTGAAATAATTCCGTCATCTGATTTATCATTGTTTTCCAAAACTTTCTGTACTTCGATATGAGCTAGATGTTTCTTAATCTCAATTACAGAGCATGATAATGTTTTTAATAGAGACATTGCAGGTGTTTCTGATCTATCATACTCTTGGGGTGACAATAATAACTGTTCTTCTAATTTTACAATTTCATTTTCAAGTACTATTAGGGGTGTGGCCAAAGCTTTTGCTACAAAAACAGCCTTTTTTAATTCCTCCACGTCTTCTGTAATAACTTGTTGTTCTACTTGTGCTAAGGATATCTGAAGTTCTCTTAAAGGTTTTGCTATGGTTTCTAGAACCTGCATATTACTTTTCTCTAACAAGTTTCCCCCCTCAGGCACAATAAGCGCTTGTTGTTTTATCAACGCTATGCCTCGTGTTAGCTCTAATATGGGCTTTGCGAAGGTTCCTAGACTAGCTAAACTTTTACTTCCGATCAGAGACTCAACATAAGGTTCTAATATTTCCTGTTTTTCAACGACGGTAATTTCTGTTTCGTGTTCTTTTGTTGCTTTTGTTAAACTTTCAATTAATGAACTTATTTCAGGCATGGGTTCTTCTTTTATATAAATTGGTTCTTGTTCTTGAATCAAAGATAAACATGTAATAACTTGTTGTTCTACTTGTGCTAAGGATATCTGAAGTTCTCTTAAAGGTTTTGCTATGGTTTCTAGAACCTGCATATTACTTTTCTCTAACAAGTTTCCCCCCTCAGGCACAATAAGCGCTTGTTGTTTTATCAACGCTATGCCTCGTGTTAGCTCTAATATGGGCTTTGCGAAGGTTCCTAGACTAGCTAAACTTTTACTTCCGATCAGAGACTCAACATAAGGTTCTAATATTTCCTGTTTTTCAACGACGGTAATTTCTGTTTCGTGTTCTTTTGTTGCTTTTGTTAAACTTTCAATTAATGAACTTATTTCAGGCATGGGTTCTTCTTTTATATAAATTGGTTCTTGTTCTTGAATCAAAGATAAACACTGTTTAATTTCTTGCAAAGAGATTGTAATATTTTTAAATAAAGATGTGTCATATGTTTCCCTCAATGGATCCCCTTCCGCTTCAAGAACAACTTTATGTTCAATCTCAATTAATTTTTTTTGTAGCTCCTCAACGGGTTTTGATAATGCTTTCAAAGCAGATATATTTTTTTGATCCGGAATAATATATTCTCCGCCTTCTAGAATTTGTTGTTTTTCTACTAAAGCAATATACCTTTGAATTTCTTCCAGTGGTTGGGTGAGGGTTTGTAGAGATGATATGTTTGATTGCCCCAACAATGGCTCACTTGATTCAAGACCTATTTGTTTTTCGATGACATAAATGCTATTCATTAATTCTTTGACAGGTTTTGCTAATGTTTCAATGTCAGATAAAATGTTTTTCCCCACTATGATTTCATCATTTGCTTCATATCTAATCTCTTTTTGAGCTTCATTGTTATTTTTAGTTTCAATTTCATACACCACCAATTGTGCTCCTAAAGTTGCTGCCTTTTCTTCTGTTCTCTGTTCATCCTCTTTTGCTGTGTTGTTTTTACAATCTACTATTATTTTTTCTTTTTCTTCATGGTTAACCACTTTCTTCTTTTTCGTCTTAGTCATATCCATATTATTATTATCATGGCCTGTTTCACCCAATTCATTATTAATTATATCCTCGTCTAGGATATGCTTATTCCCTTCTAGATTGGACTCATTAAAATTCGGTTTGTCAACATACTTTTGTGAACTAAGCTCCTTGCCATGCATAGATTGATTAGAAGCATCGATCAAGGTTTTAAGTTCTTTTTCACTACCTCTTATTCCAAATTCTTCCGAAATTGAAGCAACATCACTCAAATCTAAAACTTCTAAAACCTTTGTGCTGTCATCTCTAATTGATTGACTATCACTCAATAGTTTTGGTTTTTCTATCTGTGTAAGCCCTTTTTTCATTTCCTGAAGAGTTTTGGATAGTTTACTAAGTAATAATAAATTAACGTCTTCAGATGATGACCTACTTCCTGTTTCTAATACCATGGGACTTTCTAGTAATGCAATTCCTTTTTGTAGTTCTTGCATTGGGTGGACTAGGACTTGTAAAAGCGCATAGCTTGCTTTTGAATCACTTATTTTTCCAGATTCTAATTTAATATTATTGATTTTTTCCAATCCTGCTTTCAATTCTTGAAGAGGAGCAAAGATAGTATTCATAGTTATAGTATCTTTACTTTCAGGAACAGGTCCAACAGTTTCAATAATATGATTGTGAACAACATTTACGGCTTTGAGAAGTTCATGCATTGGCTGAGCAATGTATTCTATATGGGATATATTTGCGTTTTCTCCCAATTCCTCAGAGATGAGACTAATTTCTACTTGACATTGGACCAAAGAAATGCATTCCTTTACCTCTTTTATTGGTTTGATTAAAGATTTCAGCAAGGTTAAATCTGCCCCACTAGTTAATGTGTGTTCCCCAGGGTCAATGGTAGCTTGTTCAAGAGTTGATATGGCTTGCTGTAGATCTTTAATTGGATGAGACACTGCTCGAAGGATTGAAGTTTGATTTAATCCATTAATATCACTTCCAGTACCTTCTGAAACTATGTCATGATTTATTGATGCAATTTGTCTTTTAGCTTCAGCGATGGGTTTTGCTAAGACTGTTAGCAAAGTGAATATTTCGGACTCGTTCATTGTTTGGTCTTGTAAAAACATTTGTGTTTCTAATTGAACTAATGACTTGTATAATTTTTCCAGCGGGCTTTCATTTTGCTCAGTTATAAATAGCTCCATGTTGTCTGGCAATTTTTCTGTATTTGATTCTACTATCACAAGTTCTTGATAAATATCGCTGACATACTTTGACTCTTTCATCAATTCAGCAATATTTTTATGTTCTGAAGTACTGCCTCCATCGGTCATTGATTGATTAATATTTTCCAAAACTTGTGGCATTTCGACATGAGTTAACTGTTTCTTAACTTCATTTACAGAGCATGCTATTTTCTTTAGTAGAGAAATTTCAGGTATTTCTGATATATCACAATCTTGTTGTACCAATATCAACTGTTCTTCCAATTTTACAATTTCATTTTCAAGTACCATTAAGGGTGTGGCCAAAGTTTTTGCTACAAAAACAGCCTTTTTTAATTCCTCCACGTCTTCAGTAATAACTTGTTGTTCTACTTGTGCTAAGGATATCTGAAGTTCTCTTAAAGGTTTTGCTATGGTTTCTAGAACCTGCATATTACTTTTCTCTAACAAGTTTCCCCCCTCAGGCACAATAAGCGCTTGTTGTTTTATCAACGCTATGCCTCGTGTTAGCTCTAATATGGGCTTTGCGAAGGTTCCTAGACTAGCTAAACTTTTACTTCCGATCAGAGACTCAACATAAGGTTCTAATATTTCCTGTTTTTCAACGACGGTAATTTCTGTTTCGTGTTCTTTTGTTGCTTTTGTTAAACTTTCAATTAATGAACTTATTTCAGGCATGGGTTCTTCTTTTATATAAATTGGTTCTTGTTCTTGAATCAAAGATAAACATGTAATAACTTGTTGTTCTACTTGTGCTAAGGATATCTGAAGTTCTCTTAAAGGTTTTGCTATGGTTTCTAGAACCTGCATATTACTTTTCTCTAACAAGTTTCCCCCCTCAGGCACAATAAGCGCTTGTTGTTTTATCAACGCTATGCCTCGTGTTAGCTCTAATATGGGCTTTGCGAAGGTTCCTAGACTAGCTAAACTTTTACTTCCGATCAGAGACTCAACATAAGGTTCTAATATTTCCTGTTTTTCAACGACGGTAATTTCTGTTTCGTGTTCTTTTGTTGCTTTTGTTAAACTTTCAATTAATGAACTTATTTCAGGCATGGGTTCTTCTTTTATATAAATTGGTTCTTGTTCTTGAATCAAAGATAAACATTGTTTAATTTCTTGTAAAGGGACTGTAATATTTTTAAATAGAGATATGTCATATTTTCCACTCAATGAATCTCCTTCCGCTTCAAGAACAACTTTATGATCAATCTCAATTAAATTGTTTTGTAGCTCCTCAACGGGTTTTGATAATGCTTTCAAAGCAGATATGTTTTTTTGATCTGTCATAGTATATTCTCCACCTTCTAGAATTTGTTGTTTTTCTACTAAAGCAATATACCTTTGAATTTCTTCCAGTGGTTGGGCGAGCGTTTGTAGAGCTGATAAGTTTGATTGCCCCAACAATGGCTCACTTGATTCAAGACCTATTTGTTTTTCAATGACATAAATGCTATTCATTAATTCTTTGACAGGCTTTGCTAACGTCTCAATGTCAGATAAAAAGGTTTGGGTGGGTTTTATTTCATTATTTGTTTCGAGTTTAGCTGGCTCTTCAATTAAAACAATTTCATTTGTTGAATTTTGGTCCTGCGTTCTTTTTAAAGGGGTTGTCGATACATCTTTTGAAGCCACTAATCTTTTAACAGGTTCTAAAACTACTTGCTTCTCAATTAATGCAACATACATTTTTAATTTTTCTACGGGTTTTGAAAATGCTTCAAGAATGGAAAGCTCATTGGGAGTGATCAAAGATTTTGTAACGTCTTCTATAGTAGTATGCTTATCAATCAATGCTATGTTTTTATGCAGGACTTCAAAAGGTTTGATAATAGCTTGAGCAATTGCTTTAAATTGTACTTCATTGATTTCTCCATCTGCAGATTGAAGAATTTCACGTTCAATTTGCTCTACAACCACTTGAAGTTCTTGAATTGGTTGCGCTAATTCCATTAATGGAGAAAAGGTTGAAAAATGGCTCTCTTCTCCTAATAATTCATACTTCTGTACGGAAGAAATAGCTTGTCGTAGCTGTTGGACCGGAGTAGTCAATTGCCCTAGTAATGCAATACAATGTTCATAAATTGGTTTATATTTGGAATAAATCAACGTTTCTTCTATTATTGGTGCCTTATTTGCATGTGTATCTTCTTCTCTTTTTGGAATAGTACTTAAAGATAATATGTTAAAAAAGTCTTTGTTTACAGATTCAAGTGATTCTTCAATATACAACTTGAAATCATTGGGTGAACTAGCTAAGCATAATAAGATGGCTTTGGAACATTTCTCTAGATCTGCATTATTATGAAGTATGGCATGATTTTGAATCGTAGCAATCGCTGTAGTCATTTGTTCACGAGTTTGATCTAATAGTGAGAAGAAGGACTCTTCTGAAATCTGTTCATTTAGTGTTTCAATATGTAGCTCGTGTTTTCGTTTACTAATTTTTGATTTTAAGTCTTCAATGGGTTGTTTCATTGTTTTTAATAGCTGGTTAGCAGTATTGTCATCGACAATTGAACTGGAGAAATCTACCACAATTTGTTGCTCAATCTCACGAAGAAGTTTTTTAATGTCAATTGGTTGTTGAACAGGTTTCTGTGAAGTTTTAGAATCATCATTATCTGATATTTGAAATTTGTTCTCGGTAAGATCTGAAATGTCCATCTGATCCTTAAGAGGGAAAGTTTCAGAAGTGATAACACTGGCAACACCACTTTCCTCAGTATGTGGACTTCTTGAGTCCACAACTCTTCCTCTATTTTCTTCCCGAGGAATGAGTCTAGATATTGCAACACTCGATACACCACTTTCTTCGGTGTTTACTAAAGAACCACATGATTCTAAAATGACATGTTGCTGTATTTGTGCAAGACCTTTGCGCAGTTCTTGCATTGGTTGCGCTAAACTTTCTACCAAACTTAAAGTAATATCAGAAAGAGGCTCACTATCAGATTCTAATGCAGCTTGTTTTTCTATCAAAGAGATTCCTTTCAGCACTTCTTCGACAGAAGGAGCAACTTTTGTGACAAATTTAAGTGCAACATTGTCTATGCCATCTAAACCTTCTTCTTCGCGATGTTCTTCAATTTGAATTAAACTGTTACGTAGCTTTTCCAACGGATGAGCAAGAGCTTCTAAAATGGATAAACTTTCTCTTTCAGACATGGGCTCTTCATCTGAATCCAGGAAAGCTTGGCGTTCAATCAATTCGAAGCCTTTCTGAAGTTCTGAGATGGAGTTTGTAAAAGAATTAATAACAGGCTGACTTGCTCTAACAACCAAAACAGAATTATTGATTTTGTCACCAATTTTATTCAATTGTTCTTGCAAGTGATTCAACGATTCAACTAATGTACCAAGGGCTATGGTCTCTGGTGACAGTTTCCCAGAAATTTCGGAAATGGAAACTTGTACCAAAGAGATACCTTGCTGTAACTTTTGTATAGGTTTAATAAATGTTTCTAGTTTGTAGGCACTAAAATCCGCCTCTATCGACTCATCATTCGATAGAGATATTTTATGCCTCTCTACGTCCATTATTTCTTTAGTGAGATCTTTTAAAGGCTCCGTTAAGTGAGAAAGTAAGGATATGTTGGCCATCGTTGATTCAGCTTTGACACCGGAACCTAACAACTGTTGTTCAAATTGATTCAAACTTTGTTGAACCTCAGTTAGTGGCTCGTATAGAGAATTAAGTATAGACGTATTTTTTGTACTAAACTTATCATCAATTCTCTCCGTTGGAGGTTCAGCGTAGAATTTAAGTGTTTCATTTAGATCATCGATAGATTTGTTTACATTTTGAATGACAAATAGATTGTATTCATCTGGAGAGTTATGTGATCTACTTAGAACATTTTGTTTTTCTATTGCTGAAAGACTTTCCTGTAATGTTTCTAGTGGATGAATTAGCTTATCGATCAAATAAATGGATGTCATATGCGTTTTATCAGTAATAACAGCTTTAGCCTGTTTTGTAATAATTTCAACTTGATGATGTAGTTTAGTGAGAGGTTCTATAATTGATGTACTAATGGAAATAGTGGATAAAGATTTTGGAGTGCTTTGCATTTCAATAGCTAGATTTTGTAGTTTTACCATTTCTCTATGGAATTCTTTTAAAGGCTCACTTAAACTTTGCAAAATATAAATACTTTCTTGCGACGTAATATTAATATTTTCTTCTTTTAACAGTTTTTCTTCCCCTTCAAGCAAATTATTTTCTAGGTATTTCAAAGGTGCGGAGAGATTCGCAAACATTTCAAGTCCATTTTCCCCAGGAATTTGACGAGACAGGTGTTCAAGTTTTGAGATTGATTCTTGTATTGTTTGTATAGATTGTACAACATTTTCCACTTGCAACGCACTTAAAATTTGGGGGGTTTCTTGATTCTTTTCAACAACGTCCAAAGCTCTGTGGAGGTTTTGCAATGGTTTTTCTAGTGTACTTAAGACATCAAGAGTTGATTCTGTACTCCATCCTTCCGTAGATAATATAGCCAATTGCTGTATTTCGACAATATCTCTGTGAAGTTGCTGAATAGGCTGTATCAACGTTTTGGCACTTGAAAGGCTAGACTTTCTAGCGTGTTTATTCTTATTAAGTTCTTTTTCAAGTTTTCCTTCCGTGAGAGCCAAGCACATTTCTAACTTACCTAACGGTTGAACCAACGTTATTAAACCACTGGTGGGAGTCTCATAGCCTCGTTCTAAATTTTCTTCCAAAATTATGTCCTGCATTATTTTAACCAATCCTTCCTTGAGTTCCAGTAGAGGTTCTTTCAATTCTTGAATTTCAGTCACCTCGTTTGGTTTAGTCGAGCTGTTATTTTCTGATTGTTTTTGTTTGCCTATTGTTGCTATATTACATTCAAGTTCTTTAATGGATTGTGCTAGAGACTTGACAAACTTAGGATTTACATTACTTGATTCAAATGTAGAAGCGGATTCGATCGCAATTTGTTGTTCTATATCTGATAGAACATTTGTAAATGCTTTTAATGGGTTATTTAAATGTGCCATTGTTGCCTCAATAAATTTTACTGTATCAGTATCACTGCCAGAACGTATAAATGAAATTTGATGAATATCTGCTATATTTATTTTTAGTTTCTGTATAGGTTCTTTAAGCAAAGCTAAGTTTTCTTTCATAATAATTGTTCCTGAGCTAGATGAATCAATAGCATTACTGATTAAATGTTCAATTTTAGACAGTTTATCTTGAAGTTCTATTGAAGGCTGAGAGATATGTCTCATTAACGATTCTCTTTCATCAAATAAAACCTTTTCAGAATCTTGACCAATTAGTTTACCTGTAAATAATTTTTGAGCTTGAGATAAGCCATCTTGAAGGTCTGATAATGGTTGTAATAATTCAACTATGTTGGAAATAGTATTTTTTTCTGTTTCACTGACACTAGGAATATTTTCACTTAGTAACTGTATATTTTTTACTGTTTCTATTTCCTTTTTCAATTCCTCTAGAGACTGCGCAAATACCTGTGCCACGGGTGAAACATCTCTATAAGGAACAGCTCTGAATATAGGCTCTTGGACATAGTGCTGTTGAATAGCAGATACGATATGGCCAAGCTCTTGAATAGGTTCGGCTAACGACTTTACTATCATGAACTTTGAAATCAAGGGAAGAAACGTACCTTCAGTTTCCAAAGACGCTTGTTGTTCAATGAAGCGAACATTTTTATTAAGTTCTTCTAGTGGTTGGGTCAATGCAGTGAGAGTGTTTTTGCTGATGTTTTTATTCTCTGGACTATCCAAAGTTTCATGCTCAGCTTGTTGCGCTATCAATGAGATGCCTTTTTGTAGCTCTCGCAATGGTTTTGATAGAGCTACTAATACTGTTGTGCTAGGTTTTTCTGCTATAAACTCCCTATTTGTCTCCATTACAGCCTGTTCCTTAAGAATTTCAATCTCTTTTTGTAGCTCAGAAAGAGGATTTATCACACATTCCAGAAAACTAATATTTAATAAGTTATTTATATCTGCACTTTCTTTTTCTTGCAACAGTTTCGCTTCAAAAGATGGAATGATCATCTTCTTTGAAATACCACTTTCGGCTTGATGTAGTGCGGCCTGCTCTTGAATGAACGCTATCTCCCTCTTGAGTTCTTGAACTGGTTGTGCCACATTTTCTAGTATTGACAAACTTGTTGTTTCAAGCAAAGACGCTTTAGATTCTTCAAATGCAGCTTGTTTTTCCACTAGAGCTAGCCCTCTTTGAAACTCTTGCATAGGTTGTGATATGGTTTCCAATATAGCTGTGCTCGTCTTTCCTAAACTATGTTCCTCAGAAGATGACTCAAGGGCTGCCTGCTCTTCCACCAATGCTATACTATCTTGAATTGGTTGGGTCAGTGTCTCTAAAACCGATAGACTTGACATCACTGTGTGTGGCTCATTTGTTGATTGGGATATAATTTTCTCTTCAACTGATACTAAACTACGTTGTATATCTAAGAGAGATTGTGTTAGAGATTCCAATAATGTTGGCTCTGTTTTAGCTGCCATTGTGTCCACTTCAACTTTGTCACCTATTCCTAAAGCGGTTAGCTTGGGTAGCTCTGCTTCAGTTGCCGAAATTGTTCGTTGTTTCTTCGTTTTACGTGTTTTACTAGTATCCTGTTTTGTTTCTTTTGGTGACTCGCCTGTATTATCACATATTGCTCTTTGGTCTGGTTCTGTTTGTTTACTGGAATCAACAGCTGATATATTTTTTGAATTTTCTTCAGCTTTTGCTAGGCTCGTTGTTTCATCTATATACAATTTATTTTTATTTGACTCAACAGAGGGGGATCTCTTCGACTCTTTTCTTTTCTTAATATGACTTTCTTCTTCTGCAGTAAATACACCATCGTCCCTGGCAATGTTTTGTTCATTAGAGTCTAGCGATGGTGTCCTCTTAGAGTCTTTTCGTTTTAGAAGTTTACTATCCCCAGTCTTAGCCGCAGTAAGGGTCTGTTCCACTTCCATTTTATTTTCATCTGTTTCAATGGGTGGGGCTTTCTTTATACCACTACGTTTTCTAGCTTTGTTTGTTTCTACTCCTTCACCGACAGAACCTTTCCTTTTTTTACTAGATTTTTCTTTTCTTTTATTAAAGGTTTTTAAGCCATCTCCTTCTTCAGAATATGAATTATCCTTTTCAACAGAAGACTCCTTTGATTTAAGAGATTCTGTAGATTTGGTTTTATCTGCTGGACACTCTATACCCAAAGATAGAAATATTTTCTGTGGATAATCTTGTGCCATAGCTTCATTAGACTTTGGCCCGATTGCATCCTGTGGCTCTTGATCAGATTTTTCTGTTGATTTACTCTTTTTTATTGTGCGTGATAAACTCTCTTTCCTCAGTGACCCAATATCTCCATCAATATTTTCATCTTTTGTCCCGATTAAACTTTCGTTTTTAACAACATCTTGAGATTTCCTTTTCTTCTTTGTGGGTTTTGGTGTTGCCTCAAGATTTGACAGCGTGTTGGCTTTTACTTCTTCCAACGTTTTAACTTCCTCTTTCTTTTCATTTATTTTTGAAATATCATTATCAGGTTTTTGTTCATCAAGTTTATCAGGTTTATGTTTATCATTGACTGTTTCCATAGTAATATTTCGAACCAGTTCTGCAGGACTACTTTTGGTGGTTTGTAATTCACCACTGGATTTTTCTTTGTTTTCTTCGATGATCGCAATTTTATATGCGAACTCTTCTTTCTTTGTTTTGTGAGCCCCTGGGCTTTCTTTGGCGCTCATAAATGTATCTGCTATCGACTGGGAGTCTAAAGTTTCTCCAACTGCATCAGTAAAATGTTCACTTTTGTCAGTATCTTCTTTTGGAGAATGCCTTTCTCTAGCTTCTTTAGCCAGTGAAAAGCTGTGAAATGTATCACTGTCATGGTTCATTTGTTCATCGTATTTTTGACGATTCGCTTCGTTTTTTCGACGAGGGGGTCGTTTTGGTGGAGCGAGGGGACGTTCCCGTAGTTCTGAATTTATCTTTTCAAAAATAAGGGCGTCATCTTCTACGTCTGGAGAAAATTGATGCCCGTTTTCATCGGTGATAGAAAATTCTTCGAGGTCAGCGTCAGTTCGAAGGTCATCATCCGCGGAACTGAAGTAGTCAGGTGTGACATCGATTATAACAGCTTCCATCAACAGGTTTCTAGTGTTCGAAGTTTCTTTTACGAATCTCAATGGCGGCAACTCTACTATGTTGTGCTCTGAGAAAATAAGAAAACAGTATTTGATCATACTAATCAATACTAACTACAATATGATACGTGTTTTACCTTTAATAAACCATATTTTTATATATGTAACCCTTTAGATCAGTGCTACTCAAACTTTAACGTGTGGCGGACCGGTATATTTTTAGTGGCCCCCAGGGACCAGCTTTGTGGAAAGTTAATACCTTGTAGGTTAGGTATTAAAAATATTATTTTTATGTAAACATGTTCTATTTATATTAAAGAAAAAACATAGTATAACATTTAATGGGACAAATGAGCTTGCTTATTTTTTCACATTCTATCAATCCGTGGCTCTATTGTAGACAGTGCTACACATAATGGACCGTGAATATCTACACCATTACGATATTTCGTCTTAATTACACTCATAGTAGAGAAACCAGTCTCACAAAAGTAGGTCGAGGCAAATGGTAAAGTAATTTTCATTGCAATTTCACAAAGATCTGGGAATTCTGTTTTCACTTTTATCCAAAAGGAAGTCAGTGAATTTGCACTTTGGAAATAATTGGTCAATGCTTCATTAGCAGCTAGGTCAATCATGCTATCTTATATGTTAACAGACATCTCATCATTCCATGTCATAAATGGATTTCGGATCCAACCAGTCCTTCTCCATGGATCTTCCTCTTCTGGGACGTATAAATCAAACTGCTTTGCTAAGTTTGTCAAATGATTAAAAATGACATTGCGCAAATATGTTACGTCAATATCCTCACCTCCCTCAATAATAATATCAGCCAAATGGTGAAACATGTCAGAGTAATTCCTTGAGACTCTAGTCTTCCATGTTTTCAGCTTTCGTTTCAACCCTTGTCTCTTGTTGACCATTGTAAAACAAGAGGACATTCTTCCTTACATGAACTTGTCAAGTTCATTTAAAATGGAAAAGGTATGTCAAATAGGCCATTATAGTTATCCAATTATTGTTTTGAAACAGTTCTGACAGAACAGTTTTTTCTTTTAGAAATTCAGCAAGCTCATTCCTCAGCTCACACACTCTTGACAGGACTTAACCTCTGGGAACTCACTCCGGAATGTCTCCCTGTCATTGCTGCAGCACTATAATTACATAGGCCTACACAAAACTTAAAGTCAAATCCACATTTTTCCAGCAATGTAGTCACTTAGTACCCTGAAACTTTAAGAGCTAATTGTGTTTGTTGGCGGTGAAGCGGAAAAAACACTTCCTTCAAGTCACCTTCATACTCATAAAGCATATACACCACCAAAATTGTCAGATTATCCACATCGGCGGATTCATCACGCTGCAAAGAAAAGTACTTTGCAAATTTAACTTGGTCTATGAGCTGTTCTTCCATATCGTCAGCAAGTTAATGAATTCTTCGAGCTATAGTGTCAATTGAGAGTGGAACCTGAGCTACTTTCTTCGTCGCCGTCTCACATAATATTAATTTCAAAGCAGACGTCACTAAGGCCAGCGCCACAATAGACTGAAGATACGCCACGTATGCTCGGTGACGGATCTTCCGTCATTGGTTGACCTTGACACACTACAGTGGAAGATGCATGGCGTTAGTTCTGCCCATATAAATTGGACAACATTAATTCATTAAATTCTCTGACATTGTAATAGGTGGTCACGGCATTACAAATTATTAGTATTTATGAGGTGTTACAGCAAAATAGAAGTAAAAAGAAATATTGGATTCATCCATTAAATACCAGAAGAATATCTATTGGGCAATTTCATTGTTTATATAGTGAACTAAGAAGTTATGAAGATACATTTTTCAATATCATCACATGTCTCGAAAAAGTTTTGATGAACTCCTAATGTTAGTAAAAGAATATATTAATAAGAATGGCATACATCTTAGGCAAGCTATATCACCAGAAGAAAGGTTAACCATTACATTAAGGTAAGTAAAAAAAGTATCTGTTTAGTAACATCTTTATTATTAATTATGATAAATACAGAGTATAATAATAACTGTAGCTCTTGATACGTAATTCTTCCTTCCAAAATATCGTGAATGTCTTGCTCTGTTGATACTTATATGGGGCGTGCATAGCATTACTATTGTGTGTGATGTAATAAATAAGTTTTTCTGTCGCGTTTTAAAATCAACACACTTTCTCTGAAAAAACTAATTTTGACTTTGAAGTCACATCTTTGTGTTTGGTATTTAAATGCCGTTTCAACTTCGAGGGCTTCATTGCATCGTTAGAAAAAACCTCTCTAATTTTATTGAATGATTGTTATTCAAACATAATAGGTTGTCTTTTGAAACTGTTCGTAGCTTGACATAGAGTTTTTAAATTGATTAAACTTGTAATAAAAAAAACATTGTTTCTTGTTTGCTGGCCATGGGCCGGCTAGCACCGGTCCGCGGACCACCATTTGAGTAGCACTGTTTTAGATAACTTAATGATTTTCAATACATATGTGACCCATGGAACTATAAGTGGAAATTAAAATGCAACATTTTATATCATCTGGAAAACATTAACCTTAGATGAAAATTAATTTAGTTCACAATTTTAACTACATTAAACTCCCAATTATTCGTGCATGAACTATTCTGTATAGGTTATAGCGAAATAATTCGTCAATATGTGAATCTGTTTTAATTTTCATTCCTATGCTCTCAACTAAATTCAGGAATTCTGAAGAGTCATTTTAGTCTTTGTAGTTTGGAAAACATCATGAACTATCTTTCTACTCAACCTATTTGTAAAGAAAATGTTAGTTATAGAAATCAGGTTTGATAAAATACAGTGTTTTTTTTAATATCATGCAGTCCTATATTTAAATAACCGGGATAAGTGCGTCTTCTTTATTAATAAAATAGTATAAATCCTCATCTAAATGGCCAAGATGAATTTCTAGCCATTCTAAAAAAATAAATGTCCAAGCTAGTCCTGAAATTATATCTATATTGATGAAAATGCATCAATGAACTAAATACAAGTGAATCAGTTGCGTAGCGTGGAGTATCACCAGGGTGGGTAGAGCTTGTTTAAACTGTGTCTGTAATATGTTCTCACTCACATGGCCCCCCATTGGCTCAGTCACACAAGGGTTCTGCTCTTAATACCACACATGGGAATGTATTTTCCTGCACACCTGGACAATGAGTGAGGGAATATAATAATCGTTCATGGTTACAGTTGAGGCTGGAATGGAAGGGAGCACAGTTTTCATACACATAACAAACTTTTTTAGCCAAAATTTACTAAACATTGCTTCAGTGGATACGTTTAGTTTAACTTTCTACACGAGGTGATATCAACAGTTGTTGAATAGGCCTATCTGTCAGGGGTATCGTGGAATATCAACAGGCCTTTTCATCTTAATTTAAGAAGTTTCCTTGTCAAATACCACTATGACCGTGACAGATATACAATAGTTAGTGAGGTAACAGTTTGTATATGATCAAACTAAATGTATCTACCGAAGTAATTATGTTATCTATTTTGTCCAAGATGTTTTTTGTTATAAAAACTACCAAAGTACTAACCTAAGCTCACGTTTACTTACATTCTGCTCCCCCACCCCCATCTGGTCATTTCACTGAAGTGAATCTCGTCAGGACGGGGTGACGGACTCACCTGACACATTCTCCGACAGTTCGTCGGCGTACATTTCGACAACCTGCAGCGCCTCCTCCTCCGTGAGGTCAGGGGTCTCGTACAGAGACACAGAGACCTCTCTCCCGTCGAAAGAGAAAGATATATCCGCCCTCTCGTCGACCGTGAGTGACCGCTCTGTGGCCGGGGTGTCGTACATCTGGGAGGTCCTCTCCTCGTGGATGGTGGAAAGGGAGGGGTTTCTCACAATGGTGTGACCGCCAGGGGTGACGCCGCCGGAGACGTCCAGTTTCGGGAGATCGCTGCTCTTCCTCGTCCTTCGCTCTGGGGGGGGGGAAGAAGCGAGAGAACATATTAGTGATGTCGTTTCGTTAATTATTAAATTATATTTTACTTCTTCATCGGTCAACAATCCTAATGTTGGTTTTATGTGCTTTACATTCACACAGCGCTAGGCATGCTCCCAGATCTTTGGTTGGTTAGTGCTACCTGTACCATCTGATAGAAATCCCACGCACTAGGGGAGTTCAGGAAACGTGGTGGTTCCCAGTTGCCTTCCACACTTAATTTCTATGAGCGAGCGTGATCGACCTGTAATCAACGGCTCTACTTCCCCTCCTAAGGAAGTTGTGCTACGGATTTTGCTCAAGAGAAATCCGTCGACATCGGTTGGGTTCGGGCTCACGAAAATCACGAAAGTCTTACCTTGATGTGTATTACACTATGGGCCTCCCATCTTATAAGTTACCCCATAGTGGAGCAATGCAAAGTAAGCCCGCTACCGTTCAGGGTAAGATAAGGGGACGTATATTGAATAAAATGTGTTTCAATTTTAAAGTAAAACCGTTTATTGAGAGGAGGAAATAACTAAATGTAAAACATTTGGCATCAGGAGGCAGTATGGTGTCACGGAGTTGTCTATGGTAAGCAGAGCTTGTTAAAGTTATTGATATGTTCTCACTCTCTTGGTTCCCCATTTGACCAATCATAGATAGTCTCTGCTCTACACAACTCACATGGGAATCTATTTCCGTTGGTTGCTAACTAATGAGTGCTCTACTGAGTGATGACAACATATCACAGGTACATTTTAAACCATGTTCTGCTTACCCTGGCAACACTCCACGACATGCCATTGTCAGGAAATAACAACGAGGGAGGTCATCTAACATAAATACCTTCAAATCCGAGCAAAGAAGCCGAACTAGAGACGACCCCCATACAGTTCTGCGCCTCACAGGTGTAGGTACCCAGACAGCAGGTGCCATCTTGACCCGATATTATACGGTGGATGTCTCCTGGTTTCAGTTCCTCTCCGTCTTTATACCACTTGAGGACCGGCTGAGGAACACCGATAACCTAGATAAAAGGTAGACAATTCATATCACAAGGTTAATAAAACAAGGGAGCTAGAAATAAACGGAACGAAAAAAAGTTGCTAATATTAAAAGCCTTATTAGAGTCTCAAATTAGATAATCATTTTATTTGAATAATTACACAATATCTATTATTATTATTATTATTAGCACCGCGTCTTACTACCCGTTCGGGTTATACGCACTTACGCTAATGTGTAATGGTAGGGTGACTGTGAGATGAAATGGAGGACCTACAGTTTAACGTGGAATCCGAACCACGGTGGAGGCCAGGCATTCCTCACATTCACAAGTTGTGATTAATACACATCTTGTCAGAGGTGAAGGAAGGGTTTGGCAATCAGATAAATCTGTGCCGGGACCGGGGATTGAACTCCGGACCCTCAGCACAGAATTCTTGACACCCTACCCCTAGACCACCAGGTCACCTAACACAATATCAAAGGGATTGAACTGGGTACCATTGACTTTTATAGTCAATAATCTTTATACTTGACCATTGAACATTTTCCTGTTCGCAAAGCTATTTTCAACAAGTTGTTAAATGCAAAAAGTTTTAACGAAAGTGTGAGAGCATCAGTTTCAACGTCAATAACTAGTAATTGCATTTTAGAAAATCTACACGCTAGGTTATAGGTCCTGCATTTGATTTACATCTATTTTAAACTTTAACTTACTATGTACACTGAGTTTTAACTTTTCAGTTCAAACCCTTTATATAAATATTAATTTTATAGCATTAATAACTCAATGATAAAATTTTATAGTATAAAAATGATCAAATAGAATGATCGCTACTTAAATTTAACTACCCTAAGGTATTAAGAACTCGTAAGTTTATTGCTACACAAACAAAATTACGCCACCTATCCCTATCCAGTCTACCTCATTACATAGTATACACTATTCCTTTCAAGTCCATTCTAATGTTAACCTTCCATCTTCGTCTATATGTCTTACCAATAATCTCTTCCAATTGGGTTTGCTAGACGCTAGTCAATACCCTGAACACGATTCTAGATTCTTCCATTCTCGTTGCATGTCCTACCTACCGTAATCTACGAGACTTGATTATCTTAAAAATATCCTGTGTGTCTTACCTTGATTGATTACACTATGACCCTGTCTTATAACCTGTACTATAGTGGAGCCACGCAAGTCAGTAGTCTTACCATTACCGATTACACTATGACCCTAACTTATAACGTGCACCATAGTGGAACAAAGCATGGTAGGCTCTCCCCGTTTCAGGATAAACTGAAGGTACTACTTTACCTTGACTGAGTACATTATGGCCCTATCTTATAGCCTCCATCATAGTGTTACAAAGCACGGTAAACTAGCTCATTCTATTCACTCAATGTGTCAGTTCTTCAATCGTACCTTGCACTCAAGGTTGACGGCCCCTTCCTCCGACAGCACAGCTTGCAGACACTCAAGGAACCTTGGCTTCTTGAAATGTCTCGGTATGGTGAGTTTGAGGAAACAAGAAGTCACGCTGTGACCAAAGTCGTTCGTTGCTACACACTTCCACTCCGCCTGGAACGAAAAACAAAACGTCACAAAAAATAAGGAAACAACTAAACAAATAAAGAGTACCGGCAAAATCCTATATATTATTTCTGTTGTCAACATCCCTTTTTCTCAACTAATACAAAGCCTACAGCGATGAATAAGGTATCAGAGGATAGGACTTTTTACCGACTTCTGACATAGAATACTCAGTTTACGTTAAAACACATTGTTTAAAATTTAAGTTAAAAGAAAAATCTAAATTCAAGATGATTGCATTCTGACATCAAATATTGTATACAAAGAGAATCGTAAATACGTTCACATTAATAAACTCTATTTGCTATTTTATACCAACACTTCGCTGAGTATTTAATTTCAACAACCCAACAAAAGACCAAATCTTATTTTTTGGAGGGGGGAGGGGAGGAGGGGAAGGTTGAATGCGCGAAAGTTTCACAAGGGTTTACTGGTCTTACATAATTTCTCGTATATTAGAAATGACAAATTTTCAAAATTCAGTAAACCAGTAAATTACCCTTACATTATTAAATTTTGGAAAACAAATGTACACTCCGTCGAGATTGTAAGGTAGCAAATTTATAAATCAGCCTGCGTGGTATGCTATACCTCCATACATGACTGCAGAATA
>CABFWO010006804.1:21131-31209 GCA_902155825.1 Timema genevievae | reverse complement strand
GCATTCCTCACATTCACAAGTTGTGATTAATACACGTCTTGTCAGAGGTGAAGAAAGGGTTTGGCAATCAGATAAATCTGTGCCAGAACCGAGGATTGAACTCCGGACCCCCAGCACAGAAGTCTGACACCTTACCCCTAGACCACCAGGTCACCAAGAAATTTAAAATTTTAGATAAAATGTGCTTGTTTTTGCGGTGGGTGGGGTAGAGGGAGATTGATAAACAATTTAAGTAAAATCACCCTCGATATACACGTCCGGGATTCGAGCCCAAACCTCCTCGTCAACAGGTAAATCGGACTAGATGAGCCTTAAATTTAGTCCACGAGCCCACCCATGAGGGTAGAAATATATTAAAAATATATATAAACAAAATAAAACAATAGTTTTTCAAATAGGCCTAGAAGAAGTATTGTTAGAATCAAAATCACCTCTAGATATAAAGTTTGAATGAAATTCATCAAACCGTAGCCTCAGGTATATATGGTGGTGGGGGGGTGCAGACATACATGGGAACAGACAGACAGACAGACATACAGACATGAGGCCAGACAGACATGGGGACAGGCATACATACATGGGGACAGACAGACATGGGGACAGACAGACATGGGGACAGACAGACATGGGGACAGGCATACATACATGGGGCCAGACATACATGGGGACAGACAGACAGACATGGGGCCAGACAAACATGAGGCCAGACAGACATACAGACATGGGGATACATATAAATGTAAGACTCACGTTTTTTAAAGTTCGGACGCACATAAAACGTAAGGATATACCATAATCTTGGGGTCAAAAATGTTCACGATTTGTAAAAAATTAAGAATAGTTTAACAAAACTTGGGAATCTGGGGAGCGTTTTACGTAATAAAAAAGAATATTTTCTCCTTTTTACATAACAATTTTTTTTGGTTTGTTTTAAAATAATTAGTTTTTTCTAATAGCTATAACCATTAAATGTAGGCCTATAACTATATTCTTTCATCAGTGTAACAATCTTTTTCTAAATTCAGATATGAAGAACATTTAATTAACAACTTTTTTTTTCCTGATAAGATATTATTTTAGGGTAGATATAGACAGTCAATTTTAAAAATGTTGATTTTTAGATTGTGTGAGAAAGAAAGACGGCAGTGGTTTTAAAAACCTCACTCGCATGTTTCCAACAGGTTTTGAAGTTATTTTACAAATGGTTGGTCCCAAGATGGTGAATGACAGCGCTGACCCGTGTTGTTTACTGTCGACAATGTTGGCAAACACGTCCAGACATGTAAACTTTATTTATTGTAACCCATTTGAGAAAGATGACAAGAAACATTATTTACTCTTTGGGACTCACAAAGGAAACACGAACAAATGTTTGCAAACAGTTCACACAGTGTTTCCGAAAACAAAAATCAAATCAAATTCGGAAACAAGAGCATCATGTTTCTAAGTGCATACTAGTCTTTAGAGGTAAACAATCCAAGGGTGCCCATGTGGGTTTCCCAAATGGGAGGCGGATTGGAGTCCCATCTGCCGGGGGTGTAGTCCCTTTCTCCCTTCGAGAGGAAATTTTATGAATTTAACCTTGTGAGAGGGAATTTTAGAACATCTGAACGTATTTCTTAGCTTACTATATGAGTTTCAAGAGCCAATTTTAGTAAAAAAAAAATAATAGTTTCCGAAAAGAAAACAAGTGGTAGCTGAACCCATTGAAAAAAACAACAACATATTTTTCATAAGTTTATTGAACAGAACAAAATTAAAAGAAAGCTGTCGAACAAGGCATGAGAGGAAATCTACATTTTTATCTCTGTCAACTCGAATATTGATGGTATATAGTTGTTGATAGAAAATTGCAGCCCAATCCCAAAAACACAATTATTTGATTTTTTCATGAAAAATTTACAACAAAAACTAAATATTGCAAAGTGATAAGGGTGGCTGGAACCATTCATGGGCGCACATGAAACCATCTCTTGTTGTTGACTGTACGCGCTGAAGGAGAGGAATAAAGAGAACTTAGTAGGAGGGGACGGATAATTGGAGGGGATTTGTTTCGTCATTGCTTGCATGGGAAGGTGGATGGATGTTCCTCTGAGCAAACGAGTAGTCCTCACTTAACCTCAACGCACTGCATTAGCTATTCAACCCGAAACAAACCTCTCGTGTATCAATAAAACCTAGTCACGAGGCTGAGTCAGACAAGTTGATTTATGCGCAGGCAGGAAACCACATATATAATATTTATAACAGGTGAAGTTTCCCGGGACCCGCCAGCAGGGTTTGATGGCTATTACTATATTTATTATTTAGTTTTTTTTAATTATTCATGCATTCAACACAAATCAATTCTACTTTCTCATATATACAAGCACGTAGAAAGCTATTATTTTTTTCAAGAGAAGTTCAATATAAAATTTTACCTTACCTTTAGCTAATAAAGGTTGTTATACTTATATATGGATTCCCCATAAAATTCCAGAAGGCCTGTCGATGATGGGGAGAGTCGGTTTCATACCCCGGTCGGTTGTATTGAGGATTATTTTTCCTGAAGGGTTTTACAATATTTTTTACACGCAAATGTGGCCACACGTCCTCTGAATTCAACCTTCTTTATCCCCAACACATTAGCGTAATTAGTACATATGCATATAATCCAAACGGGTAGTGAGACGTGGTGCTATAAAATAAATAGTGATTTTGCACCTCACAAACATTCTCCCTTTTTTATCTTAAAATAAATCCATTTATTAAAACTCGTAAGATTTGTGAAACCAAATAATATACAGTGTTGCAAAATTACTCCACCGAATAACATAAATGAAATAATGTACACTGTTACAGAAGCACTGAGAAAAGAGAGTGCAGTCGCTCTCTCGAGATCGCGGCAAACCTCCCTTTCGAAAGCTAGTGGTATCCCCAAGGGGCGGTATAAGCGCCTGATTAGGAATGTTGTAGTTATCGCTAGTCAATCCGCGTTGTACTGAGATTTCATGTGTTCAAGAGGCGTCGCCGTGGAAATGTCAGCCGAGCAAGAGTCCACCAGGGATTTCAGCCGCGGTGTCTCCGGATAACTGGAACTCTCTTCCTTCTCTGCGACAAGTGGAATAACCCCGAACGCACGTCCGCAGTGTTTTGAGGCCGATTCACATCCAACCAGATTTCAGCTTACGGTGTCTCCGGATAACTGGAACTCTCTTCCTTCCCTGCGACAAGTGGAATAACCCTGAACGCATGTCCGCGGTGTTTTGAGGCCGATTCCCATCCAACCAGATCTTGGTGCTTTTGGTTTGGCTGGTTGCTCCTTGACACGGTAAAACCCTGCACCGTGAATCGGTGCTTCGAACGGGGGTGAGCGTCAACTCGTCAAGGGATGTGTGTCTGACTTCAAGAAAGATTTTCGAATCTGTTGGGGGCTAGAATCACGCTGACGTGACTTGAAGGAAGGAGGGGAGGATTCCCTTATTGTTTTCTTCTGGATGGGGCCGATAAGGGGGCGAATTGGGTGCTGAATCAATTTATTGTTTGTTGAACTATAACTTTCTCTCGTTTCCAAACACAGGATGTCATTTGGCCGCCCCAGTGATTTCTGTGAATTTTGCTCAACAAACGAGGCTGAAGGTTGAACCACAGGCTTTGTTACTTTTCCCTTTTTTAATAAAATAAGTATTGATCATTGCCAGTATTTTTTTAATCGTATGGCACATATGAACTGGAGGTACACGATTTTTTTTTATGGGTATATGACGAGTTATGTGTAGGTTTGTCACCGCTCTGGTGGCGCAGGGCGTTGCTCAGTTGTCTACACTTCGTACCCGCTATGAGATGATGCGAAGGTAATGATGGAGGTCTGGACCAATGCGAGTCTTAAACCTTACTTAAGCCTAATTAACCAAACCCTGGTGAGCGTTGGGATAGTTCATCCTTAGAGAAAAATACTCAATATATCAGCCGGGAATCGAGTCCGGGACACCTTGGATCGTATCCAGGTGCACTGACCACTACACCACGGGGCCTGATAGCATGAGTTTGATGTTTTGTTATTACACTGGTGATTTTGTGGGCAACTTTGACTCCCTAGGAAGGGCTAATTCCTTCGAGCTGGTTGCAAAATTATAAAGATATTTGTTTATTTTTCATTATTTCGTGAATGTAGTGCTTACTTTAGCCCGAATAGTTTAGAACTTGATATTGCCACAGTTCGAGGGGTAAAGAGTAAAACGGTGCAACTGCTATTAACCTGCTTCGGTGGCCAAATGGTATGAGGCGTCACTCCCATGTTAGGCTAGACTGAAAATCACGGGGAGATCAAGGTTCGAATCCCGGTCGGGTGTACTGAGGGTGATTTAAAAAAGGTTTTAACACTCCCCCTCCACTCAAATGAGGGTAAACTTCCTCTAAAAACCTGATTCGGTGTCCGCATAGTCTAAGGCAATATTCTCGCAATATACTAGACTGCTGATGAAGGGGAGATCGGTGTTCGAATCTCAGCCGGGTATACTGAGGGTGGTTATTCTAAAATGGTTCTCCACTCTCCCTCCACGCAGATGCGGGTACAATTCCATTAAATGTAACCTTATTAATTCCTAAAACCACTAGCGTAATTAGCACATATGCGTATAACCTGAAAAAACTTCTGGTTACGTAAGTCATTCAGCACTTACGTCTGCAAAAGGGCAACAATAGCATATATGTAATTATTTTGGCAATTAAGTTGCGTTACAGGGTAGCCTAAGGGCTAGGGTGAATGGTAAATAGCGTTGTTCTTTGAAACAGTCTAAGTCTGTGACAGATTATAATAATTTGCATTTATTGTGACTGTTTAGCCAAGATCTCTTGGATTTAAATCTAATCAAGTATCTTGGTAATTTAAGGGTGAGGGATGATATGTGAATAATATGTCTTTGAAGGGAAGAGGTTCCAAACAAAGTAAATACTTTTATATTGGTTTGAAGTGATCTGTATCTTAAAAACTTAAGGTTCGTAGTGTTGTTTAATTTCCCTTTGGTTATTTCTTTACTTGAACCGAATAACACTGGGATCTAGAATATTGGCGACTGGGTATCCTAATAGCTTTTGTTGGAGACGCCTTGCTTAAGACTACAATAATTGATGTCAAGTGTAGCTAAGGTTCTTGATGTCACGACATTATTTTAGCCCGGATTTTAAGAGGAAATATGGAACTCCTCATCATCATCATGATAATGAATAGCTTCCAGCCACTGGAAGGTTCTGTTTAGAACTTAAGCCTCTCCTCTACTTACTTTCCTCCCACCACCTCCCTCCCTCCACCTTGGCCCAGTCTTCTCTCTCCTCCACACTCCTCCTTACACCCTTCAGCCATCTGTCTTCCTCTCGGCCTCCTATCCAACCTCCTCCTGGTCATCCTTTCCCTCTCCATTCTTCTCACATGACCATACCACCTTAGTCGTGTCTTCTCTATCCTGTCCTGGACTGGCTCTTCCTTTACTATTCCTCTTACTCTCTCATTTCTCATCCTGTCAGATTTTGTCACACCGATCCTGCTTCTCAGAAATTATGGTGTTACGGAGTGTTATATTCTTGTAGCCATTTCAACCTAATATCTAAGAAACGTAATATCTATGTGAAATACAGTAAGCTGTGTTTGTTTATCATTTTGGAACGTGTGGTTCACACCCACTAGCCTCATGTTACTGTTTTCTCCTCTAATGAAAAATAACGATATTTATCTTTTCATTATTAAGGTGAATTCTTGTTTTGTGGCTAACCGTTACGACAAGCAACCTCATTGGAGCTGAAAAAAAAAACTGTCCAAGAGGAATATCTTTGTCCACCAAAGAGCATATCAATCAATTCCACTTTTTCAAAGAGCTCCATAGATACATATGTATTATATATTTGCTTATAGCTCAGAAATTGTTGATTTTATAAAAATCTATTGCAAATAAAATATATTTAATTTAATTAGTACTACAACCTTGCAGTGATAAGTTATTTTGCATTTCAAATATTGGCAGAAATATGATCAATATTGGAAATTCTCGCTTATGTAAAATACCCTAAAAGTCATTTTCATGGGTAAATAATAAATGTTATTTTTTTGTAATATCAAACAGTGCCTAGATATAAAAAATCATCAATGTTGTTAGAACGGATTTCGAGAAAATCGATTTTTTCTCTTTTTGACCTTCAGCAAACTACCTTTAATTCTAGGATTAGAAATATAATTATAAAAATTCCCCAGGGGGACCTTATGAAAACTCTAGATACCAAGTTTTATCCTGATCGGTACAATAGTTTCGGCTCTAGCCCGAGATACAGACTGATGGCATCGAGAAAGATACTTTTTCAGTTACAGGGGGTCAAAATCTCTAGTCCGATTTTTTTCTTAGGATCACAATACTTCTTTCTCCAAGGCGTCGTAAGAAAGTAAAAACTCAATGCTCAAGATTTTATGTAGTCCTATTTTGCAAATAGAAATAATCTGAAATTAAACGGCTATTAGACCACCAAGTTATTCTAATATTCCCCGAGTTAAAATCCAATATACATTTTATCTGTCGACCATAAATCGAGAGAAGCCTCGGGCTGTCATAAAGAGGTCTTTCATCTGGGACTTCCTTGGCTGAAACAATTTATCAGTCATTAAAACTAGCCTTGTATATTATGTGGTTTATTAGCCACTATTTGTGTGGCGTGTAAATTAGGCGAGAGATAGAAATCTGAAGGGGATGGATTGTTATATGATCACACAGTCAGGCTCGATACGCTCCATAAATCACCGCCGGTTGGATGAAGTTGGAACGGACCAGGGCGATCTTGTCTTATACCCAGTGTACCGCGCGTCTTACCTGTCCGGAATATCCGCGTATTTATTCTAATGAAGTAGGGAGGAGGATGATAGAATTGAGAGGAAATGTACTTGAATTTACAGTGAGAAAGAATGGATAGGGTGAGAGTGGATAGGGAGGGAGTGAATAGGGAGGGGGTGGATAGGGAGGGATTGGATAGGGAGAGAGGGGAGATGGAAAGAAGGGATATAGAGAGAGGGGATATGGAGAGAGGGAATACGGAGAGAGGGGAGTTAGAGAGAGTGGATAGGGAGAGAGGGGAGATGGAGAGAAGGGATATATATAGAGGGGATTGGGAGAGAGGGAATACGAAGAGAGGGGAGTTAGAGAAATGGATAGGGAGAAAGGGGAGATGGAGAGAAGGGATATATAGAGAGAGGGGATTTGGAGAGAAGGGATATAGAGAGAGGGGATATGGAGAGAGGGAATATGGAGAGAGGGGAGTTAGAGAGAGTGGATAGGGAGAGAGGGAATACGGAGAGAGGGGATATGGAGAGAGGGGATACGGATAGAGTGGATATGGAGGGAGTGGAGATTGAGAGAATGGAGATTGAGCGAATGGAGACTTAAATTCCCCTGCAAGCAACGTTTTCATTGCAGTTGCCTTGCCTATACCAAATGGATACGAGGTCCTGTCACAGCCACTGAGGGCATGCATGCCAAGTAACTGCATGCATTTTGGTCCAAGTTTAGCCCAGGTACCATTGATCTCTAGCACCGTTCCAGCCCACCGCTCCATCTGCACTCTGGAATCCGGATATTTTTGATATACCCAAAAGACAAGTAGAACCAACACATATGTGTCATCACTCACAACATGGATAACACCTTTATCACGGTTTGCAGCGTCAAGGACAAACGATTTGATGGATACGTCCACCTCATCTTGACTAAAGGTAGCATCCTCATGTGTCTCAACCTTTACATTTTGTACAAGATTGAATGAACCCAACAGACTTGATAGTCTTTTTTTGTTGCACTTACTCTTCATTATTGCATTCCTTTTTGGAAGAGGGCTGTGACAGTGCGATCATAATTTCTCGGTATCAAGATAGAGACTCAAACGACCCTGGATCGAGGCGATGAGATCGGATGGAGACAGCCCTGTGCATAAATGGGCAAAGAAGGCACCGAACAAAGTTCATAAGCAAAGAGTGATGAAGGTCCATGTTCCGTCTTTAATCAATCATCAGTAGCCGAAAATAAAAGGTTTTCCAAATTGACGAATGGCAATACTTATACAGACAAGTGTGATATTTACACATCAATGATTTACAAGTAACCCAGTGGCGGCCATCTTGTGATATTTCTGCCATGTTTTCTTTCATTGTATAGGATGTAACATGAAATGCCTGATGAAAGCCTGAATGGATTTAAAGCAAAAATGACCTTTCTAGGTACATTACAAGCCAAGATAATTAAATTTACACTGTTTTGGGTGGCCATCTGGGAGTTATGGACTTTGCTGTAGCTGCCCAATATTGTTGACTCTACAACCGATTTGAATTGGTTTAAGGACCCCTTGAGAGTACAAATCAATCATAAAAGTTTATAGGATCAAACATTTCTAGGTTTGCTGTCCACCAAATCGACTATAACTTCGAAAACAAAAAATATGTTTCACTATCGTAATTTTTCTATGTATGATGAAGTAAAACCTCAACCCTCCAAGTCAGAGTCAGAAGGGAAGAAAGGAGGGTGGAATTTGGTTATGGGAGGAGGACGGGGTTGAAGCATAGGCAAAGTACATCCTGATTTTGGTTTCAAAGACGGTTTAGAAAATTCAAAAATATTTCTTTGCGGCCAACGTTTATAACATTTTTCAATATTATTTGTGATAGTTTATAGGTATTGATAATATCTATCAAAAGTGACATCAACAGATATGTTTGAATATATTAAAATTGTTATAGTAACTTTAGTAACTACCAAATACTGTTCTTCCTACCAAATTCAGTTTTTATACTTTCTCTGACACCTCGGAGTGAAATAATTATGATCGTAAGAAAAAATCATATTCGATATTTTGATAAGTATTGACGTTTCATGAACCCCTGAAACAGAAAAAGTTGTTTCCGCAATGCCGTCTGTCTGTCTGCACCGCGAGATAGAGCCGAAACTATTTTACAGATTGGGCTAACACTTGGTATCCGAGGCTTTCATAAGTTCCCCCCTCCCCCAAGGTGTTTTTGAAATTAGATAACAAATCCTACATTTAAGGGTAGATTACTTAAGAACAAAAAGAGAAAAAATCTATTGTCTATAAATTCGCTATAACTATTTAGATTAAATTTCATATCTAAACACTGTTTATCATTATAAACAAGATGAAAATATTCTTATTAAAATTACTATAAGGGTACTTCACACATGCGGATATATTGAATTTTAATCATCTCTCCACAATTATTTGAGATACGATATATCTTTCCATTGTGAAGTTGTAGTACTATTAAAGATACAAATCTTTTATTTGAAATCTATTTTTATAGAACCAATAGTTTCTGAGCTATAATCAAATATATGTACTTTTTAATTCAGGTCTTTGAAAACTAATTTGATTCTTATGCTCTTTGGTGGACAAAGATGTTTCTCTTTTCTCAATTTTTCTGTAACAGTGTTCCTAGTTCCTAATAGCATAGCTTAAGTAACAGTGTATATTATTTCATTTATGACTTTGGCTTAGTATTTCTACAACAATGTTTAGACCTAATATTTTGTTTCACAAATCTTACAAATTTTTAGTTAATGTTTATTTTAAGAGAGAAGAGGGATAACGTCTGTGCGGTGCACCGTACCATATATATATATATATATATACATCTTTGTCCACCAAAGAGCATAAGAATCAAATTAGTTTTCAAAGACCTGAATTATATATATATATATATATATATATATAAATAATATGTATCTTATCTCTATGATTGAAGAGAGGGTAGCCATTCTCCCGGTCACGTTGACCATTAGTTGTAACCATCTTCAGACGTCCATGGAGAGAATGTTGTAACAAACTCTCGTGTTGTAGAAACTGTCCATTATGTAGGCGGAGGGACACACACTTGTCAAGTGGGCGGGCCTGGTTGTCCCTCGTACAAGATGTCACGGCCTTGTCCGAATGAGACGTACCTGCATTGTACGCTCTGGTTCAATAGTCATCTCGAAACTTCTCACATAGTCTCGTGGTGGAATGGTTTGCCTTGCTACGGGGAGGTTGAAGTTATTGAGGATTGCCCGGTTGCACTGGG